>PNEQ01130469.1:40170-67694 GCA_003012365.1 Medauroidea extradentata | reverse complement strand
CAATGATACTAAACGCAACGCACATAAGGAAAATATTGTTCGTTTACAAGCCTAACAAGATTTAAGTCGTTGCCAACATAACTTTAAACTGTACAACTACAGAATAATATACTACTAATGCATAATCCGCGTAGATTAAACAACTTTCAACTATCTACTCTGGATTGAAATCCGTGTGCATAGTATGTGCGTGTGTAGCAGTCTCATATGGTGTGTCCATTAAGTTGATTGTCCCAATAATCTGTGGTTCATTTGTTTGTATCCATAACCAGTTTACGGATAACTTTTTTTTGAGAAATATGTTACTCTCTGAATGTTACTACTCCGACTAGATACACTCTAAATCTGAATTAGTGAATATTCACTGATTCACATCGATGGATGGAGCGGTTTCAACAAATTGAACCAGTGAGAAACCAATGTGAAATAGGTGACTATCCACTGATTCCTGCAATAATGAGTGCCAACATTCCACAAGTTAATTAGTGAATCTCCATAAATTTTCCAGTAATTTTTCACTGATTCAATAAGTGAAAACTATTCTTTGAAAACAACTGGGAAAACTGTGAATATTCACTTATTCACTTGTGACATGTTGGCACGCTTAAAGGAAATCAGTGAAAATTCACTAATTAAACAGTGACTATTTTCACTCTTTCAAATAGTTGAGACTGCTCTGTCCATCAACGTGAATCAGTGAATATTCACTAATTCAGATTAAGAGTGTAGGATGTCCAGAAACAACGGCACACTAAGCATACCACTCGAACCTTGAGCTTAATTATACACCAAAATGTAAGTGGTTAAACGTTGTACGACCTCATTTTGCATGCACAATGTAGTAACACTGCATGGAGAAAGTCGCATCTTGCGCCCCACGTCCAGATATTATTTTATGTATGTTACGTCAAACAGACTCGTGTTTGGACTGCTCGGTATTTGAACCTGCACCCATAATATGCATGTCGGAACTGTAGTAGTAAGATAAGTCAGACATATATTGAGTGCAACAGGGGTCTAACAACAGTGCTGTGTTGCCATATTGAGCATTATAAATTTTAGAGTACAACATTTTGCCGCTAACGTTTCCGTCTCCAATTCAGTCGCGTGGTGTGCTTATCATGCAGTTGTTTCTGGACGGCCTGTGTTTTTACATAATTTTTTTTAACGACTCTAAAGATGAAAACCTCAAACAAAGCAGACACCCGCGCACAAATAAATTAAAGTGTGAAAAAAAGAGGAAATCCGAGCATTGTGTCCACGTTATGCGATTGGAAACATTTTCGAAAATCATGTGCTGTCAATATGGAAAGCAGAAACAAGAGCTAAAAAGGCAAGTATAGTTCTTGGAGAAACTGGCCCGCCAAACTCGGTGAGTTCTGTCCATGTCTGCTGCCTGTATATTCGAATACCTTAATACCACAGTTCTTCCAGTGCGACAAAGATGCGTACGGAGAAACACGATATTAATAATTACGTGTTCAAACGCCTTAAAAGCGTGAAATGTTTATATTTACACACGGTCACTGATTTTGGCTCCTATTAGCTTTGAATACATGTAAGAACAAGCTTATTTCAATTCCACATCAAGTGTTTTGTCTCAGGCGAAAAAAAGGAAACGAACCATGGTTGGAGGCGAGTGATTCTACTAATATCTACGTTGACAGTTTTAAATATATATCATTACGTGTGAGGATAGTTAAAATAATTAGACCTACAATTGTACGTATAATCTAAGTATACAAACTATGCTAAATAAATGAGGGGTTTTTCGCATGCCCAAGATCTAGAGGAGCTGTTACGGTAAGGGCGATGTACGCATACGCAACGAGTAAATGTAGCCTCTACGTGTAAAGCACGTATCAGTATCATATTATTTCGTTGTCATCCCACTATCAGACTCACAGCGGTGATTCTGCCATTTTGTAGGGGTTATAATAAATTAAGTATCCAATATCTCCAAATTACACTTAAAATGTCTCGTAGAGAAATTTTCCTTCTTAGGAATTATGTATGAAATGCTAATTTAGACCGTCATTGCATTCAAGAAACAAAGATTTATTAACGTAAGTACAACTGAAAATACTAATCTTTTACGGGATCATGCCTAAATATTATTCGTAAGAAAGAAATTTAAGAAAATTTTAATCAGGATCGCTATTCGACAATAGCAGTGTTTTCAATACTGCGGCTGGGGAGACGGTGCATTTTAACAACACAAATTCTAACTACCAAAAACAGCAATTAATTCCACGAGACGGCGGACAATTTCCAGTGAACATTTTTTCTGCAGTAAACCTTTACCACGCTAAATGTTCATTTAAAATGTAGCCATGTATATTATAACAATATTTTTTTAATTTGCCGTTTAGAAAACTATAGCTGATTTTACACAACGGTGATAGTAGGGCCCATATATTTCTTGATTTACAGCACAAAACATGTGATCCTACCATTCGAAAAACTGAAGACAGCTAATAGGAACGGACGTGTAGTTTCTCAGCACTTGGAACATTCTCTAATGACCGACCCTATTTCGGCGATAAAGGACGGTGGGTGACCCAGATGTTCACCTCCGAGGGCTGCTGTTAACTCAAGATAGATTCCCGTACATCCGAAGTCTGAGGGTCCGGACAAGATAAGTGGCATGGCCATCCATCACTGACCCTTCCTCGTCTTCTCTTGCTAGTTTGTCTCACATCCAAACGATATACAGAGTCTACGATTTACGTCGCGGTTAGGTTCCTGAAAATAGTGACACAAATTGAAACGACTTAATTTATAAGTCAGATCAGCCCCGGCCTAAGCCTATAGCCAAACCTAATTCGAACAAAAATGTTAACTGTCTCACATATGAATGGATTAACGTAACTATTCTGAATCAGCTGCTACTTGAATATAAAAATAGGTACTCGTACATTAGCGACGTTAATCCGAAAGGACGTTATGTGGTATGTCGTAAATTGAGGACTTACTGAATTACAATTTAAAATATTCATACAAGACATTCTGAGCTCGTATACTTGGTCCCATATTTATACTAGCTACCAGTTTTATTTGAAATCGTATAGCAAAACTCGAGACTTATTCATAGAGATAGGAAAATTAGCGAAAAAAATTTTGCAGCACTTTGTTTCAGTGCCTTACGTGCGCACCTGCAACTCTGCTTTGTGGTCAGTGATTGGATGCCGTAACATACAGCATGTGGAGGTTAAATCCGCAAATCACAGACGTGATATGTTGCAGTTATCCGTGTACTGATTGAAACAGTCAAATAAATAACAATTCTTCACAAAAAATACACTGTCAGCAGTCTTGAAATTGAGCTTCAGGTGTGCACGTAAGGCACTGAAATAAAGTGGGGCAAAAATATTTTCACCGAAAATTCCCGTCCCTACTTATTCAAATTAACATGCATATAAAAGTTAAATGCACACAATACACTTTAAGTGTAGATTTAGCTATTTCGTCATAACAAAGGCTGAAAAAATCAAGCAGAGCATCCCTACACAACCCATTTCTG
This sequence comes from Medauroidea extradentata, assembly GCA_003012365.1. NCBI lineage: Eukaryota > Metazoa > Arthropoda > Insecta > Phasmatodea > Phasmatidae > Medauroidea > Medauroidea extradentata. The sequence goes on along the minus strand of PNEQ01130469.1, from coordinate 64,171 downwards.
CAATAAGAAATTGGAGGTCCCTGTTGACAATTTTTGTACGAATTGCTTAGTGCAGTGCGATACACTGTCGCCTTTAACATTACGTATTAAAATTACAGAATCACCAATCAATGTCTCATTGCTGTCGGCCAATTCAGTAACTTACTCCCAAGGGGCTGGAACGAGCCGTGGTTTGAGTTCTGTCTCATACTTAATACACCCGCACTTCTAGACATCGAAGTGGCAAAATTAGCCACCTTAAGGGCTAGGGTCCGAGTTTCTTCATGTTTGACGATTATTATTTTTTAAAACATAAACGCGAACCAATATCGTAAAATCGCTCCGTAACTTTGTTATGACTGGTTTTAACTACGTGCCCTAATTTTACCGAGACAGAATACAGCAAAATAGTAGCTAACCAGTTAAATAACGAAATTTCCATTTAACTGAAATATTAGCTAAAATCTTCACACAGTTTGTCTCGAAAAACTACATTACGTAGTAAAATTAATGTGCAACAAAGTTACGAAGCAATTTTACGATATCGGTTCTCGTATGGGTTTTAAAAAACATTTCTCACGAAATCCGAGAAACTCGGGCCCATGCCCTTAAGGTAATGCCTACCTGAGAGCTTTAGCGGGAGCATGAATACGGATTTACATGTTGGGTAGTAGGGATAGTCCCATGACAAACTTGCACGCAGGTCCCCGATATTTTGTCCATGCCGGTGCGGCAAACATTACTACAGATTGTTTTGTCTAGGCTCTGGAAACTACAAGCGATCAGAGACCCGGAAATATCGTGGGTTCAACGACAAGCAGGCTAGACTCCGCAGTACTGTATACACACTGTCCTCAGCAACTTTCATTGGCTGCTGCTCCAGTAAGTGACCATAGTTGTACATCTGGCCAGGTAGCTCGGAAATAGTGTTTTTATGGAGTTCTGCTATTGGTTCACAGACCTCAAGTAAGTGTTTAATTAACTGTGACCCAATTACGAAAATATTCAATGTGTACAGGATTTTCAAACCTAACGTCTCCGCATATGAATTTGCGAATTTTGCTGGTTTCTAACAATGATATATTAAAAATAAAGTAAAAAAACACCTATTCCCGATATTTCATTTCAAGATTTTAGTTCACAGGGCCATGGTTTTTCACGTCTCAATACAGAAAGTAGTGTTTGTCTGAAAGCGGTATTGTGAAAGGTAACTGATCCCTATCTACTATAATTTAATATATAAATCCTTATTCACATGGCCCATGGGTAGGGGCCGGTAGTTTTCGCGAAAATATTTTTGCAGCACTTTGTTTCAGTGCCTTTATTTGCGCACCTGCATCTCGGCTTTGTGGTCAGTGATTGGATGTCGTAACACCCAGCGATGAAGGTTAAACCCGCAAATCACAGACGTGATGTGTGGCAGTTATTTGTGTACTGATTGGCACAGTCAAATGAATAACGACTCTGCATGCACAAAAATACTCTGTCAATAGCAATGAAGTTAAGCTGCAAGTATGCACGTAAGACACTGAAACAAAGTGGGGCAAAAACCTTTTCGCGAAAACTACAGGGCCCTGCCCATGGGCAGACACATTCAAAATTCGCGTTATCAATTCCTAGCATACTAAACTTCACTTTCCTAACAGAGCATAATCTGCGATTCAAATGGTCACGAACTTTTATGTGTTGTCATTTACGTGTGTTACGTCTTTACATAGATTGACCTCTCTACCGTGTAAGCATTCTCCGCGGCAAGTCACTACAATATCGGCCAGTGGGAGACGTCGAACGAGCCTATTGTCACTTGGAGTCTAAGTCAGATGTCAGAAAACAATGCGAATTTTGCATGACTCTATACCCATGGGTAGATATTATGGTTTATAGTGGGAAAAATTGACTGTTTGCTGGGTTTCAACGCACGTTCAGCTTATTATAAAGCTAACTGTACTCGGAGCTGTTACCCTATTTGATTGAGCCAATAGGAATACCACTATTGTAATATCTGTAGGGACCCTTGTTTTTCGCGAAAAGAATTTTGCCTCACTTTGTTTCCGTGCCTTACGTACACACCTGCAGTTCTGCTTCATGGCAATTGGCACCGTGTCTGTGTGAAGAGCCGTATCTCATTTGACTGAGTTAATTACAAAAACTTTCCTGCAACACCACACGTCTGTGATTTACCGGTAGAATCCCATGGCTCGTGACAGTTTAAATATCCAATCACTGACCACGAAGCAGAACTGCAGATGTGCACGTAAGGCACGGAAACATAGTGGGGCAAAATTCTTTTCGCGAAAAACAAGGGTCCCTAAATATCTGTTGTTGGTCTGCAGACAGTTACGGAGTGTCAGGAGTGTATCGCCCAATCATACATATGGCGAGAAACCAATAAGTTTTTCAAGTATATGTCGGGACAAAAGAATTTCTCGATGTATAGGTAAGGACCTGAAAAATTCGTGTTTTCTTTTGGGAACACGCTATAATTGCAACTACTATAAGTTAATGTTACTTTCGCAATTGGCCATCGACTGTTATGATAGTTCCTGGAAGTCTCTGAGGCCAGTAACAACAACGTAACTAAATGAAGGCCCATATCACTGTGTCAGTAAACGGCCAGTGAGCAGTTGTTGTCTACTTGAGAACACACACATTGTTGTAGGCTAACCTTCAGTCGATAAACTGGGGAATTTTTCCGGTCTCTACATATAGGGCCACGAACATTTCGCGAAGATAATTCTGCCCAATTTGTTTCAGTGTCTTACGTGCACATCTATAGCTCTACTTGATGGTTATTGGCAGCGTGCCTTGGTGAAGAGCCGTCTCTCCTTTGACTGTGCCAATCATAGTAAGGTTACTGCGACACCATACTTATCTGATTTGAGGGTAGAGCCGCAAGACACGTGACATCACTGGCCATGAAGCATAACTGCAGGTGTACACGTAAGCAACTGAAACAAGCTAGGACAGAATTATTTTCGCGAAAAGTTCATGGCCCTAGCAAAATACCATTATTGGAGACGATGATTTAGCGCGGGAAAACTTGACTGTGTGCTGGGTTTCAACGCACGTTCAGCTTACCAGAAGATTACTGGCTTTAGCTTGTACGTGAAGTGTTGCCCTATTTGACAAAGCCTATAAGAATCCCGCTATTGTAATGTTTTATGCCTGTTGTTGATCTGCAGACACCTATGTTGTGTCAGACGTACATCTGCCAATCATATATGTTGCAAGAAACTACAGCGTTTTCAAGGGTATGTTGGCACAAAACATTTTCGTAATGTACCATCATTAGGGCCCGGTAATTTTCGCGAAAAGATTTTTGCCCCACTTTGTTTCAGTGTCTTACGTGCACACCTGCAGCTCAACTTCATGATTATTGGCAGAGTGTTTTTGTGCGGAGTTAATATTCATTTGACTGTGCCAATCAGTACATGGATAACTGTGACACAACACGTCTATGATTTGCGGGTTTAACTTCCAGACGTTGTATGTTACGGCATCCAATCACTGACCACATGGCAGAGATGCAGGTGTGCACGTAAGACACTGAAACAAAGTGCTGCAAAAATCTTTTCGCGAAAACTACCGGGCCCTAACCATCATTAGACACACCGGAAAATCGCAAAAAATGTTCCGGGATACTCTCCAATAAACTGTAGTATATTAACCGTGACACGTGTGAACAGTTTTGGGACAAGTCACACACGCTGTGTGTTCGAGCTGTACAGTTCTAACTGGGTTTGTTGAAGAGAGAAACAATGCTTCAAATAAACCATAGCCAATGTCGATACGAAACATTAATTATTATTAAATTGTATTGGATTGTGGACATACGCCGTTGCTCATGTTTAGCTGACCAAACCTGTGTTGAATGACAAAGTACGAAAACGAACAAGAAAAAACAAATATCAAACGCACACAAAAAAAAAAAAAGCAATCCCAGAGGAATTCTGTCAATTATTTTTATAAATATAAGTTATATTAGACAACAAAGAATTCTAGAAATGGAATTAAGTCGAATATCGACACAGCACCCAGACACAAAAGATTCCCAATATGAAACAAGATGGAAATATACGAAAAACAGTGAACAGTGGTAAACAAACACAACGCAATAGACAACACAACACAAGTTGTCTATTGCCTTTTGTTTGTTGACCACTGTTCACTGTTTTTCGTCTATTTCCATCTTGTTTCATACTGGGAATCTGGTTCTATATTTGTGTCTGCTTTTGTGCACGCCTTTTGTGTCTGGGTGTTGTGTCGATATTCGACTGAATTCCATTTCTAGAATTCTTTGTTGTCTAATATAACTTATATTTATAAAAATAATTGACAGAATTCCTCTGGGATTGCTTTTATATATATATATATATATATATATATATATATATATATATATATATATATTCCCGTTTTCGTACTTTGTCATTCAACACAGGTTTGATCAGCTAAACATGAGCAATGGCGTGTGTCCACAATCCAATAAAATTTAATTGTAAACTCCTATTGCAACAAACATTTAAAAATCTCAGTCATTGTTATATACAGTATGTTAGAGCCTAGCAAATAGTCAACTATTCCCTCGATTTTCCAGTGTGTCTAACCATCATCTGTAACCATGGGTCCTAGGTAGGCAGTGCAATTAAGCACAGACCAACATGACTTCACTTCACGAAGCACAGTTGCTCCCCGAGCTAGGCCACACGGATCACTGAGAACTACCAGCCTGTCCAGTGCAGCGAGGGAATGGCACGCGCCTCGCCGTATCAATGACTAGTGGTTCGTCGCGAACCCGTCATGCGGGTGGCTCAGGGCAGAGAGCAGAAAATGGACGATATAGGGTGGCACGTACGCCCATTAATCACTATCCGCCCGCACGTCGCCAGCTCATTATTTCTGTAACTGGAGCGTGTGAAGCGATCTCACCTTTAACCCCAGTCCAGCACAACTCACACCAACACACGTTCCGTTACATTTGTGAGGTGCGCCATTCCACACTGTGAATTGTGGCGTGTAATTACAATTTATTGTAATCGGCTTACAAATAAATTAATCCCCCTCTTTTTTCCACCCATAATTTCAAACCGACCGTAAAATTTCTCTTTGAAGGTATTTCCTGCCCCTTCACAATACTGAGGTTACTAGAAGAGGATGAAGTACACAGAAATAGAGTAGCTATATAGTAGAGGCAAACTAACGTCAGTTAAATATATGCACATACGAGGAATTTTATATCAGTAATTATCCCAATACAAACATATATGTAGCCCACGTGAAGGACGAGGGCCAACATTAGCTGCAATGAGAAAAATATCTACATGCATTGACGTTTATTTGATGTTTAATTGGATGAAATCTACTATTCATTTCCTTCTCCAAGAAAAATTGGATTTAGATTTTGTCAGAAGAAGGTTATGTATACTGCCGCCAATATTTCTCTCTTTTTGCTGAATCCAATGTAAGAGGGTCTCATTTTAAAACAATATGATACGCCTCCATAGCTCTGCTGCCTAGAATATTTTACACGAACAAATTACAGCTGTCAAACGTGTTGGTTCGGTAAAACACATTTAGATTTACCAACTCGTGTAGTTATTTTTTTGAAGGTGCTTCTAGCACCGACAGTAACAAACAAAAGGTACTTTACTTATTTATTTCAGTTGTACTAATCGCAATATTGCCACTGCATTTGCAATGATTAGGATTTTTATACTTTAATTTAAAAAATTAATTTACGTATCTTATACATTTGTAGAGACCTGAAAAATTCGCGTTTTCTTTTAGGCGCAAGCTAGAATTCCACCAATTATGGGTCTGAATCACGTTCACAGTTGGCCGTTGACTTACTCGACACTTCCTGGAAGTAGCTGAGCCAATAATAAAACTGTAGCTGAATATAGGCCCATTTCCTATGTCAGCGAGCAGCTAATAAACAGCTGCTGTCTGCGCGATTTCACATATATTCTTGGAGGCTAGCCTACAGTCAGTGAACCCGCGAATTTTTACCGGCCTCTATACATTTGTCGCAAATATTACAATATTAAGTATGTCATTTATTATACTCCACCCATGTTTTCACATCCTGCTGTACAATATTACAACATAAACCGTAGTTTATTAAAGAAAATAACAGAGTCCAAGAAATATGGGTGATTATATATTATTAACATTTCCCAATAAAAGGAACTGTCAAGTTCGGCGTTCTACACTTTTCACAGCTAACATGCTCTGGTATAAACTTCCTATTTGTTTGTAACCTAGTTCCAAGCTGCCAAGGCAGCAGTGCACTTTTACAACAGTTGGTAAATGTCGTTTCAGAAACTAGTATGTCATTGTCGCGAAAAACTTTTAGCGTAGTGATTGAGCGAATAACGGTAAATCAATGTCGACAGCCTAGAAAACCCTGGAAACGTAATGGTGAGACACGTGCCACAAACAAATTTACCAGCAGATCTGTCAGAAACATGAACTCGATCGTGATGTGGGATAGACTATAGCAGTGTTCATCGCAGTCATGGCCGGCGAGATCACGTACTAGTTCTCCAGGGGATGACAGACACCAGTTGAGCATGTTGCACATAGAGGTGATGAAGCACGTGGTCAGCGAGTAAGAGTCTACCCAGTGGCGTGAGGCATGAGGTGCTAAGCAATGACTAGGGACGGGAATTTTTGGTGAAAAGATATTTGCCCCATTTTGTTTCAGTGTCTTACGTGCACACCTGCAGCTCAACTTCATGATTATTGGCAGAGTGTTTTTGTGCAGAGTCGTTATTCATTTGACTGTGCCAATCAGTACACGGATAACTGCCACACAACACGTCTGTGATTTGCGGGTTTAACCTCCACACGCTGGGTGTTACGGCATCCAATCACTGACAACACAGCGGGGATGCAAGCGCGCACGTAAGGCACTGAAACAAAGTGCTGCAAAAATATTTTCGTGAAATTTTCTATCTTTAGCAATGACTAGAGGTACGTCAATTTCGCGGATTCGTCTGGCAGCAGCCTAGACTTGTCAGTCCTATACACCCACTAGCCACAATCGATTTTCTATTGGCTTATAACCGTACAAGCAGGTAGCAAGCGATAGCACTTCGCATTAATTCCTTACTTACTACTGGCTTGCAGTAGTCAAAGGCGTTTCGTAACAGCCGCCAGCAAGTCACAGACATGACAATGAAGTATACATAATTGGCGTTCAACCTGACCTGGAATGTATCTGCGAAATTTACGTACCTCTAGCAATGACTATACTCAACACTGAGTTGTCTGTGGGACCATTAGACTTGTAGAAGCAGGTACACACTTCTTCCAGTAGCGTGCAAGACGCAAGGAACGTATTGTCCAGTAATACACATCAGTCTACACAACACATGTTTGTTGGATATGAAAGGTAGGCAAACTGAGTCCACGTGATCAAGGCGTATAGTCGGAGCTTATATTGCATGTCTCGGAACACGACCACGATACGCCACAAGTCAGCCTTACAGCTAGCGGCCGATTGTGGTCGTTGTAGTCCAATATCACGCAAATTATATCTGTAACATATAATTGCGCGTGCAAAAGCCAAAGATCTGAACAACAGGCGCCAGGATGTATTTTTCTCGTTTGCCACAGAAGAGTGAGCGCCAGTGCCCTACAAATGCGATTTTTGGCTATTTCCACTATTTCATCCTCTCTAATAATATACGACAGGACTAAACTAAAAAGGTGGCGTCTACGGATAATTGTTTTTTTCTTATTTACTAACATATGCGTGTACGCTCGAACATTGATTTAAATGAAAACATCTTGTTATAGACACCTCACAAGGTAGCTGCCTGTGTGAGCATATTTTCTGTGTTCGAGGCTAGAAGAGCGGAAGCGATAAGGACGAGACAGTGCGGGCATATCGCCGCTTCCTAGCCTCTAGGCGTAACAAATCACTCAACTGGCTTGCAGTCTTCTCGTCGACAACGCGCCTCTAGGAGACTTTCAATGGTGACCCTACTATTTTTGACGTAATATTAAACATAAAGGTGTGTTGTACACGTCTATACATTTTAAAAGAACCTGCGGCAAGATTTACATGCCTATAAGACCGCAAAAAAAAAAAAACATTCTAACCACATTCGGCCATTAGAAAATATGCTTTAGAGAACTTAGAACGCGTATAGGCTACAAAAGTGTTCCGTTCTTTAAATGCTAATCCTAAGCAGGCCTCGCTTTTTAGTTTTGCAGTGGTTTCGAAAATATTGTTTTAACGCAAATGAATGCATATATAAAAAATTTACTCGTACAATTTTAACACTTATATATCATCGTATGTATCTGAATTTTTTCTTTTACGATACACCAAACGGGTTTTTAGAATTTTACCCTTGAAATATCACAATTTTGTTGTCAAAATAAGCCAAAATGAATCAAAATAATTTTTTTTTTTTAGCAAACGGCACATTATTAAAAAAAAAACGTTCTGGCAAAATTGTGTATTGTATGACTGTAAACAGTCTCAAATCTTATCAAAGCATTTAGACAAAAAATATTTGAGTTATTTGCAATTGTTTGAAATAAATGGAAGAATATGGCCTTAAGATCGTTCAGGAGGGGAAAAAATCATAATTTCATACTTGTATGAAATGGTGTAAGTTTTGTAGACGTTACTTAGAAATACATTTTCCTCTAACAAAAAAAAAAATTAGCTCATGCAGTTTTCCAATAATGTCATTTGAAAGTCAAAATGTACATGTTTTTACTTAATACACCCCCCAAAAACCATTTAATACAATAAAACAAAATAATTCACAGCGAAAGTACATGTCACGGGTTAGGGTTTTAAGTATAGAACAACCCACAACAAAATATTATTGTATCTGAAAATATATATAATAATTTCTAAAAGTAGCAAAAATCTCAACATTTTAGAAACTTTTTTTTATAACAGTACATTCTTTGAATGGGTTTTTATATACTTAAAGCCCTAGCCCGTGACGTGTACTTTCACTGCGAATTATTTCGTTTCATTATATTGATTGGTTTTCGGGGGGTGTACGGTGTAAAAACATGTACATTTTGACTTTGAAATGCCACTACGGGAAAACTGGCTGAGCTAAATTTTTTTGTAAGAGAAAAATGTACTTACAAGAAACCGTCTACAAAACTAACACCATTTCATACAAGCATAAAATTACTATTTCCTCCCCTCCCCTCTTGAACGACCACAAGTATGTGGTAGGTAAATAAATACTAGAATCACAATTTTAAATCTACACGTTTTTAAAGTCAACATGGAAAAACTACAAAACCACAATTCTAGATAATAATATTAGCCAACGTTATGAGCAAACATTTACCTAGATATGCATTAGTTGAGCGTAATCTATACCGCCGCAATTAAATGTACGAGCTTTCGGGGTCAGCGATAGTTCTTTAGAAATACGTTAGGCCTCGATAAAAAAAACCTTCCCACAATGCTAACAAAAAATATCGTTTAGGATTGCTTTCTTTCTTTCTTTCTTCGGTAAACCTATAATTTTAAACTGCTGCTTTTTGCGCCAAACTATACATGCCCTCTTAAAAGCCCTAGACAGCTGGTGCATGATCATTGTTGCAACGTGTCAGGAGAAAGTCTTTCTAAGAAATACTTCTAAACATGCATTCCATATCTTTGTCTACGAAAAGAAAAAAAACTACGCTTCTCTCTCTTATTTTATACATCATGTTAAGAAACATGGTTTCGGGTCACCTGAAAATGGCCAATAACCGCCGTTTTCAGACTGCTGTCACGTAACAAATACCAACTGGAATCGTGAAACGAAAGTAGAGAAGCATGTGCGGGACTTAACTATACACTTTCCACAAATAATAATATTGGGTCACCGCTTTAAGCCCCATAGAAACACTGCCACGTCGTTTTCACGCATATAAAGGCGACACGGTTGTAGACACACGAGCCAGTATGGTTCTTATAGCCTGCCTGTTTCTGTACCTCAGACGCGGTACATAGCGTCTGCTGTATGGGTTGTTAATAACCGCAGTCAGCGGGGATATGGTCAGTTATCCCCTCCCGGCAAGAGCTCAGGGAACCACAAGCCCTGCGTGGAGCGGATTCAGAAGGTGGCCGCACGCCACATCTGGACGCGACTAGGCAAGCTGGGACCACGGGGTGGACCAAGTACTCTTCTTGCGGCACGTAGGTCCTGAGAACAGTACGTGCAGTCCCAACTATCCCACCGCGCCAGGATTACTTGCTGCTGCAGGGCAAGAAGCTCGTCTTTATAACCTCGGGTACCTCTCAACTATCCGTGCACTGGTCGCAAGTCACGTATTTCAACATCAAGCTCGCGCGTCGGACCGCATCGTTAGGGCCAGTGATTTTTGGTAAAAATAATTCTGCCCCACTCTGTTTCGATTCCTTACGTGCACATCTGCAATTCTGCTTCGTGGTCAGTGATTGGTAGAGGCAGGATTATTTCGTGTATTCATCTGGTAGCAGCCTAAGACTTCTCAGTTCTATACACGAACTGGGCGTTGTCGATTGTTCATTGGCTTCTAACCGTGCATGTGGGTATCGCATGATTTCACCACGAGATATTTCCTTATTTATTACTACTTGCAGTCGTCAAACGTGTATCAAAACAACTGTTGTCCGATCACAGTTATGATAGAGAAGTATACGTTGTTGACGTTCAACCTGACCTACAATCAATACGTGAAATAACCTTGCCTCTAGTGATTGGTAGAGACAGAAAGTTTTCGCGAAGAGATTTTTGTCCCTCTTTGTTTCAGTACCTTACACTGTAAAAAATTTTCTCCGTCGATTTACGGAATTTCCGGTAAACATTTCTCCGGATACCTCCGTGAATTCACGGAAACTTAGTTCCTAATCCAGGAGAAGTTTCCGTGTAACAGTTTCATCGCACGGAACTGAGCCATACCTACATGTCTATAATGCTACAATTACATTTATACAGATTTGCAGATTTAACGGTGATGTAATTAAAATAAATTCGTAATATTTACATCTATTTAACACATTAATTTTCGATTTTTTTCGAACAAGTGTCCGCAGCCGAATTATGGGCGTATTCCGTATGATTCCGTAGTGTATATTTACAATAGAAAATTCCGTATTTTACTTTTACGGACACTATTTCAGTTTATTAACGGTACATTTCCGTTATAATACATTACGGTGTACGTGAGAGTATTTCAAGTGGTACAAAATGCCAGTGGAATTTCTAGTATGTTACTAAGGAGTACTAAACAACAATTGCTAAAATCTCTCACAAACATTAGGTGGCACTGTTAAAAATAATTTTCGTTGTTTTACGGAGAAGTGCTGGTAAAAAATTCCCCAGAAGTGTCCGTTAATTTACGGAAGGCAACTAGCTCCACTTATGGAAACTCGCATATTTATGTGACTTCTTTCGTATGCAGGCGCAATAATGCGTGCGATTATTTATTTAGTTTCTTCTCGCAGTTTGACATATGTTTAGTTAATGAAACATAATTATGTATAACTGTGTTACAAAATAATGTTTCCGTTAATTAAACGGACGTTTCCGTAAAATTAGCCGTAAATTGTCGGAAAATTTTAACAGTGTACGCGCATATCTGCAGTTCTACTTTATAATTATTGGCTGTGTGCATTTGTGCAGTGTCGACTTCCATTTAACTGTGCTGATAAGAACAAGATTACCTGCGACATCGTATGTATGTGATTCGTTCGTGGATAGAACTCCAAAACTGTATGAGCTAAAACGTCCAATCACTGACCACGGAGCAGAACTGCAGGTGTGCGCGTGAGTCACTGAAACTTAGTGGTGCAAAAATCTTTCCGCGAAAACTTCCTGTCTCTAGTGATTGGCTATTTTAACTTTCACGAGCCTTGGGATTCTACCGGCAAATCACAGACGTGTGGTGTTACAGGAACGTTATTGTAACTGGTTCAGTCAAATGAGATATGGCTGATCAAATTGTCACGCTGACAATAACCATGAAGCTGAATTGCAGATGTGCACGTAAGGCACTGAAACAAACTGGGGCAAAATTATTTTGTCTAAAAACAGGGTTCCAAGTTACTGGCAGACTGTGTTTGAGCAGAGGCGTCGCTTATTTGACTATGCCAATCAGAACAAGGTCACTGCGACACCATATGTCTGTTATCAGCAGGTAGAACCTCTAAGACGTTGACAGTTGAAACATCCAATCACAGAACAAGAAGCAGAGCTGCAAGGGTCCACTTAACACATAGAAACAAGTCGGTGTAGAATTACTTTCACTGAAAATCTTTGCCTCTACGCATCGTTAATGGTTCGAGATTTACCCCCTTCCCCTCCAAGAGGGGTGGATCCGGAGGGGGCGTACAGGAGTCATGACCTCCGTAATCATAACCAAAATTTCAATATCTACTAAAGACCAATTAATCTGTAAATTCAAACCACGTTGTTGCAGCAGTGCCTGCGTTTTCGCTGCAACCTTTTCTCATACTTTGAATCGGATGCAGCACAATTAGAAGTTTATAAAACGAAAATTCTAACTCCGCCCCTGCCCCTCTCTACCAGTTCCCGGCAATGCGACAGGTCTCCATACTGGTGCAAAAAGTTGGGCGCTAGGTGCTTGCAAGCAGAACCACATATGTTTGGTGGAAATATTCACACTAACTTGTTTAAATACCTTACGTGCGTATCTCCTGCTCTGGTTTATAGTTTTTGGAAGCATGTTTTTATGCAGTTGTGTCGATAGTTTGATTGTGCCAATAGAGGAAGGTTACTGAGGGACCAAAAGTCTGTGACTAATAGGTAGAACCCGGAGAGGCAGAGAATTAAAAACACCCAATCACTGGCCACCAAAACATCAGTGGCTGTTGTTATTCATGAGGTTAGCTTAGGTAGCGCAAGAATTCAACTTGAGATATTCAGACGGTAACACGTATAACAATATCAAGCTGACAATAAGTCATGAGAGAGCGGCCTTTGGTTCAATTCCAGAGTAGGATACATCTGTTAGCAGACAAAACATGTCAAATGGCAAGAAAAGATTATTAACAGTAGACATAACAGAAACAATCGGACAATGAGACGTTCAAAACATCTCAGGAAAAAACCTGGCACGAACCTCCTTTGAAATAACAATTATATTACAAAATTAAAATACGTCCCTAACGTCGAGTTCAGTGCAATATTTACGAAGTATAAAAAACCAGTTCACATATTTTGAATATCCAAACCCTCTTGCTGCGTTTATTCAGAACCTGGTAATAGATCAAACCTGGTCGTGTGACTGAACAAACGGGTAGGTTGCAAACGTATTTTGAGTGGTTTAGTTCGCGAAACAACTGTCGGGCCACCAGTACTGTGGTCGTGGTCACGCTTTTTTAACTTTTCGGTAGGATGAACTAGTTGGAAGTTTTATTAATTTATTTACTAGTCGTATACTACTGACATTTCCAACACTAACATAGTACCAATGTACTCAGGAATGTATTTCAGAACTTAAGGCCATACTTTCTTGCTTTTACTGTTCTTCGTTTTTTTTTTTTTTTTTAAGCTCAAACGAGAGCAGATATTAAAAATCTGTTTGGCAGTTTTGTTTAAAATTGTTTTTACCATAGAAACAAGAAATTTCACGGTTTCGACTAAAAAGACAACTAACCAGTTTACATAACATACAAATGCAGTGTCTTCTGAATTAGTATCATGTGTGCTTCTGTTTGTTTCTAACTGGATAATTTTACTGATCCTTCCATACATTACTTCTTACCTAACTTTATTTTAAGTTGTATTATAATACGGCTAGTTCTCTTACTTCCATTTTATTCTCTAATGTAGGATTATTCTCGTGCACGCTAAAGTCGTGTATTTTCTGCCCGCCGTTAAAATTTATTGTCTGTACAATATATATTTTGTTTTGGTGAGAATACTACATCCCATGCTGCATGGGATTTTTATATTTTAAATCACATGTGAAATTTGTTGTACTCTTTCTAAGGATTTTAGCTTTGCGATGGCGAAAGGCCACGACAAATTTTAACTAATACATATTTGTACGGTATTACGTATTTAATAAAATGTATTATTGTATATAATGACAAATGCATAGATGACCGGCAATGCAAAAACATATTTATTGTACGTCTTATACAGAACATATTACTGATCTGGGATGAAATGGCATTACAAATACAAGGAAAAATATTGTTGTAGCTATCATACTTCTGTTAAAATAGGGGCAAGAATCTTGTCTTGTTGGATGCACCATATGGAGTGTTGCTACAACAATTGAGGGGCTTAGAATGAAAGTGGTGTAAGTGACGTAAAGTAATTTTCACGAAAACTATGAATTATTTTTACGTATAAAATACAGCGCCCTTTTTTTAGTACTTGAATTTTATTGTACTTAGAAACCTGAGTAATAAAGTGTGACGGAAATTTATTTTAAAACATGTTCAATATGAATGAAAAAGCACGTCTTAATAAAAGTGACTTAAACCCCCATCATTCTAAGCCCCTCAATTGACTCAAAGAATGGAGAAATAAGCATCTTTATTTAACAGAACATATTGTTACTTCTACAGAAATGACTGTTCTAGGGTCAATCCAGACAGCAACGACAACGACGCTATTTTAACGGTATATATCGGCAACACTGCCTCCGCTACACGTATGTCTTTCTCCTACAGCAAGGCATGGGTAAAACAGCACGTACGATGGTAGTAACTGGTACGGCGAGCTCCGGGTGGCGAGATGATATCACTGCTACCAGATTTACGGCGCCTCGATACATCGATATAGAGCGAGGGGAGTAACGGCCCACGACAATCGGCGATTGGAGTGCTCCGATAATACACGGAATTTCTGGCTTTTTTCCCCCCTCAGGGAACTGTTTCGTGAACGAAGCAAGTTATCTTGTTCTCGTATAAATAACTCCCCTCCCCCTCCTCCCTTGCACGTGAAATAAGAGCAGATCCTCTGCTTCGCAACAGGCTCGATATATTTCGGGATTTACTACAGCCGATCGTTGCTGGACATTTTTTTTATAATTTCTTTTTTTTTACCTATACCGTCGGTTTATTTTCAATTATTTAGTTATTTTATGTGCATAATCTTGTGTGCTTTTGTTGTTTGAAATGCATGCGACATTTTATATGCCACTATGATGTTGGCCTATGGATGTTGAGTGGAACGAAAATCTGATTATACACACATACACTAGATACACACACCACTGCAATTCACGCAAGAGAACCTGTTATTTACAGGTAAATATTTCCATTAAACACCATTTTGAAAGTTATTAAACTATGTTTGAATATTTGTTCACGAACATTTTACTATGACACGTTAGTGATTATAAACAGAGAGAGAGAGAGAGAGAGAGAGAGCGAGAGAGGTGATGAAAAGCCCCTGATATGAACAAAACGATAACGCTCTTTGTTATTACTGCACATTTTAATAACAAGTCGGAGGCTCAAAGCGGGTAACTCGTTAATTGCGTTGCTAGCGAAATTCCAAATTAAGTACAGGTAATGTAGCAAGCAACAAGCGTGTACACCGACGCTTCACTCACGACACGAACACGCGTTCTTTTCAAATTACAAAGCCCGGTGAACAGTTCTCGTTGTACACAAATGGCAATTCATTAATAACTAATTCTCGCCAAGACAAGCAAAGACAAACCCACGCGATGTTTCCCGCTCTCAGGCAATATTACGGATGAGAGGGTGTCACTGACGCAAGCAAAGTACTTAATGTATGTGTATACAGGATGTTACAAAAAGGTAGTCTACGGCCAAACTTTCAGGAAACATTCCACACACACAAAGAAAGAAAGTATGTGATACGGACATATGTCCGGAAGCGCTTAGTTACCATGGTAGAGCTCAATTCCTTACATCTCGTTAAATGTCGTCGTAAAAAAACATTTCGTACAGACACTGTTCCAATTACCCAACGGAATGTTTTGTTAGAATGTACGTTACTTTCTAGGATCACCGCCAGGTGGGCGACGTGACGGAAGGTAATCGTGACTGCAATGTGTTTCTTCAACTCACAGTCCAGAATACCTTCCGTCATGTGGCCCACCTGGCGGTGAACCTAGGAAGTAAAGTACATTGTACAGAACCAATTCATTGGGTATTTGGGACATTTTCTGTACGAAGTATTAGCCTATTTACGATGACATTTAACGAGATGTAAGGAATTGACCTCTACCATGGTAATTAAGCGTTTCCGGACATATGTCCATATCACATACTTTCTTTCTTTGTGTGTGTGGAATGTTTCCTGAAAGTTTGGCCGTACCTTTTTGTAACATCCTGTATACACATACATTAAGTACTTTGCTTGCGTCGGTGACCATCTCTTCCCCCCAGAGTTTTACATGGTTTTGTGACTTCACTAATAAGAAAACGTGGTCAAGTCACGAAACCAACTAGAAAATAATTGCTATGTAATTTTTAAGCACTTAAATAATAAATATTTTGTAATGCAAAATAAAAAAAGTTTTCCATAATGAATTAAGTATTATTTCAAGTTATTGCAATATTATGAAGAAATTTCGCAATAATTGGGCAATTTATTTAATGTTTAGCTAATTATTCTTTGAATTCCATTACTCAATTTTAATACAACTTCATACAAACGCTCAATGATATTTTTATAAAGTTATTTATCAAATACTATAAAAAATCCGTTGTGAGACGCAGAGCACAATGGTAGCTTAGCGTATTTATTTAATTTGTATTGCAAAATATGAACATTTTACAGTCTCATGAACACAATAATTTGTTAAAATAATATGTCTCACTTTTTTGTACTTTTCTCATGCCGAAGTGCATCATAAAAATGTAAATAAAATGAAAGTACTGATAATAGTTTGAACCACTTGAACAACCTTAAAATTGCGACTTGCGCACTCTATATGTCGCATGCTACGTTATTACGTTTGACGTTGGTACGCGTGTGTGACCATACTTATTACGTCACGGAGCTTGCCAAGGAGGAGAGTAATGCTGGAATCACAATAACACAACACACGCGACGGACGCGACGCGAATAACAAAACTTGGCAGCCAATCAGGGTCGAGGTTTCTGTGGCGTCAGCACGACGAAAATTGCGGATGCTGCGCGAATCACGAATAGAAAGTACTTATATGTTGTTCCCGTCGCAGACGCGACAAAACTGAAACGCGGAATTTAATTTCGTGTCCAAATTTTGTGAAACTGGTGAATTGGTAATAAATTTGCGTTTACTTATTTTACGAGCGATTTGTGAGTGTCGTTATAAGGAAAGCATAACTTGTTTAAACAAAAGTTTAACTGTAAATTTATTTTCACATTTTGTAATGCCAGTTGGTATTTAATATAGAGTACATATAAACACAGCAAAATTGAAATAATGTAAATATCTATGGCCGTCGTAAAAGACTTCAGTATGTAATGGCAAGAACTATTTACATTTAATAATGATTTATGTAAACAAAGACAATGTGGGAAACGGCTGCTAGGCTACTAACTGAGGAGTGTTTGTGGGAAACGATATAAGTGCCAGCAAATCACATTTTGGGTTTTACATTGAAATAATGTCCTGTTGCTAATACTGTAGGACGTGATACAAGTGCCAATAAAGTCTTGTTCAGCTTAAACAAACGTCCGTAGAATGCATTTGGTGCAATTCTATACTTGTTGACATGGGGAATGATACAAGTGCCATTTGAAGTAACATTTTTCTAAAATTTTTCTGTAACATTTCTTTTCACACATACAATCCTGTAAATAAATGTAACATAGCAGTCGAATTATAAAATTATTTGTGACAGGCTTTCCCCCCCCCCCCCTTTTTTCCCCCCATATCCTGAAAACTTATTACTGTTTGGCACTCACGTGGTTTCCCACAAACACCTAGACAGAGCTGTACAAGTACTTACATAAACAGTACTTGCAGGTTGGAGAATACAAGACACATATGGCCAACGCATTTTTACGCGGTTGCACAGTCGACGTTTCGCTGGCCAGGTGAAAGGTTTCACCTGCTCGTTCTTCCCGCCACGGCTGGACGTGCAGCTAGAGAGAGGGTGGCCGGTGTATATGACCGGCATGGCGCGCGAGTGTTGCGGGTGATCTATAGCACCAGGGGCGGCATGAGTTATGGCCGCCATGTAATCTGGCCGCGCCCTCATGGCAGGGATCAGCGTTACAGCTCCATCACGTGTCACCCAGCTCATTCGCGTAGGACGAGACTTTTTTTTTTTGGTGGGTCAGCGACCCGTGCTCTGCGTAGCGAGGCGTGAGCGGTAACATTTCACAACGAGGACATTATGGCCGCCCTCTAATTACATATTAATATCTGCGAGTATTTAGTACAAGCAAAAAATACCAACGACGAGGACATTACGATGGACCGTGCAAAGTTCTCGTTATAGCTCTTCGTTTTTATTTTCGTTGCTAACTAGTGAACATTAAAATAAGACGTGACGTCGACCTGTACATAGGCGCAGCATGTTAATGTCAACCTTTTATAAATGCACATGTTGACCAATCGCCTAGGAAACCGTACTTTCAGTACCTCGCAATTATTTAAAATATATAACATTTGTCGTATTACTTTAAAACATCGTACAGTATTAAAGTAATATTTTCAGTGCATTTTTGCAACAGTTGCCCTTCTAAAAGGTTGAACTTAACGTACAGTAACTGTAGCAGAAGTAAAGAGATCTTGACCAGCGCTTACGTGCGTTGACTACCCTAGAGTCCTGGCGAGAGCAAGGATAGGCAGTTACATGTTTTAAAATAGTCGGGTCTTTCTAACTAGTGCACCCAACATGTAACCACAAAAAAGCAACAGATGGTGCGTATGGGTTATGTAAATCTTACAAGAACAATATCTTATAATCACTCCCGACAAAAACCTCATGTTTAGAGACCGGAAAAATTCGCGGGTTCACCGATTTTTAGGCTAGCCTACAATAATATTTGTGACATCGTGCAGACAGCAGCTGTTTATTAGCTGCTCGCTGACAGTGAAACGCCCTGTATTCAGCTACAGTATTACTACTGGCTCAATTACTTCCAGGAAGTGTCGAGTAAGTTGCCGTCCAATTATGAACGTGATACAGACCTATAGTTGCTGGAACTTTAGCTTGCTCCTAAAACAAAACGCGAATGTTTTTGGTCTCTACTCATATTTTATGACGAAATTAAAAAATACATATTTGTGTATCCAAATGACTATACCAAACCAAAAATTCTACAGATGTTCTCGTTTACGCCACATACGCCGATCTGGAACTTTCCTAAAATTGTATGTCTTTATGTCACTTTATGTATTTGAGTAACGGTTAGTTTTTGTTGATGCACTAATTTAGATAGCTCTGATAGCCCGGAATGCTGAACTAGATATTATTTTATAGGTCTCTGCTATAAGTATCATAAATCAACCATAACGCTAACAACTCAGTAATAAGTACAAGTATCAAAAACTTGAATACCTCTACCATAAAAACGTTTTGTCACTTTGTATCAAGCCACGGAGTTAGTTTACGTCCTTGTTTTTATGGGGCAATTGCTTGTGCAGGATAGTACAGAAGCCAAATAAAAGCAAACAATAACGGAGCAGGAAACATAATGGGACTCAGGAGGCTGATAAGGCAGCATTCGATGGCCGGAAATGTGGCACGCTATAACGGAAAACGACGCAACAACTGATGCCAGATAGTACAACTCACGACTGCATATAATTCGCAGAAGGGCTGCGCGCATTTTCGGGAAAGTCAATCACGGCTACTGCCTGCCTCGCAAAGCATGACCCAGAATACGGTATACCAAAACTTCGTAACGCTGCTTCGTGAGTGTAGCGTGCTGGTGTTACGTCAGACTGCATTATTGGCCCGTTACTATTAGCAAAACATGGTGCGATGATGAATACTACTCTCTGCAACCGTGTCGGTGCTTACAAGCAGTTAAATACTTATTACATAAATTCCAGTTATTCTGTTTCCGACCGAAGAAAAGACAGAATTCACTTGGAACATGTCACCAGGCAAGAGAAATTTACTGACAATAAGTGAATAAATTGGCACTCATTCATCTAAGTGCTTCGTTTCTTAAATTCTTCGTTTCTAATCGATTCAAGATGAGTGTGTGCCGTTACGTTAGGCCTATAATATTGTATTTTCATTTATAAACGCCGAGAAGAAAACTAAAATCTAATACATTTTCAGCAGAGCCGTGCACAATGTGTGGGTTTAAGTGGTTAAACCTACAAAATAAGCTAACAAAACATATGCTAACAAACAGAAATGTCAATGTTAATAAAGTAATTTGTATAGTTTTTCCATATCAATCAAGTTCAGGATTATCAAAATATATTTTAAGTGTATTTTACATTTCGTCGGCAGTTAAGTCATTAAGAACGGTATTTACAACTCTGCATAAGGACAGCAACTCGGAAAGGAATCGGACGTAGCATATATTAAAGACTCATTCCAACATTTGTCTGAAGCGATTTCGAAAAAACGTGGATAGCCAAAAATCAGGATGGCCGGATTCGGGAACCAAACCTGGAGCTTCCCGAATGAGAGTCTAACGTGTTACCGTTTGGCCATATCGCAAAACTGTCAATGAAAGTGCAAAATTTGACTTGTAAAGTACAGGATGTTCATAAGGTAACGAAACCTTATGGGGAGATCTGTAGGTTACAGTATGTGTTGAAAGTGGACACCATTATGCAATTCATATAATTTAATACGGTACTTCATGCTCCTAAAGACATGCTGTAGCATTTGTTGCTTAATTGCAGCAGCATCCTCACACCATTATGACTTGCAGGCAGAAATATAGGTGCATTTGCAGCACCGTATCAAATTATGTGAATTGCATAATGGTGGCCACTTTCAACACCTATTGAAACCTACAGGTTGCCACATAAGGTTACGTCACCTTTTGAACAACCTATAGAACGTGAAAAAAGAGTATCTGTTTTCCATAAAACCTCTCCCATTTCCAAATCCTCTGCAATGGCATGCAAATGTTATTCTGGGTCATACTGCAGGATTATGTCCGATAGCCACTCTTCAGCGACGGCCAAAGGGAAACATTGTTTGGAGAGGAACATTTTGCATGACCGTGATGTGACCAGTGGACACGGAATGGACGTGTCCTTGACCCGGCACTGACCTCCCGCGGCAGCCATCATCCAACCGTCACTGGGGAAATCAATGCGCTTCGAGTTGTCGGCTCTTTCTCTTCGTCCCCATCCCCTCTCGATCAAAGGTCGTGCCGGATTCGTATCGTGAGACGAGGCATATGTCCGAACGAAGTAATAGGTTTGCGGTGATATGTGGCTCATCTTCACGTCTTGTTTAGACATTTTGCTCGGACGCTTCAGTCATTTATCGTCGCCGTAGGAACAGTAGCTAGATATCTGCAAATTTCGCGTTATCATTTGGCGATAGGCTAGAATCCAGTGACTTATGCTCATCCGAACACACTACGCGATGTTTAAGGAAACAAGTATTTTGCGAGTTCAATTACCAGCACGTTAGAGTCCACTGAACTATGCATACCCAAGCCTATTATATTCGTTCATTATCTGTGTCCCTGTAAGTAGCAGATAATAGACAAATGATAACACACAGGTCATTGAACTAGCGAAATATTCCTGTCCCTAGTGATGTTATTGACTCTGGGCCTTCGTATCTTTCTGCCCGCATTACAGGGTAGCAACTTTCGTATGACATTTGTGATAGAACAAACCGGGAATCGAACCCTGATAGCCGTCGTGGGAGGCGAGATGCCTGACCACTACACCACCGAGGCCTCAGTAGAGACGGGATCACTATAGCGAGCGCATAACCCAGCAGCTTCGTTAACCCCGAATTGAAGTATATAATTTAATTGTCAAGTCGTAGAATCTGTGGACATCGCTAATCTCTAGTCGAATGAATTTCCGCGTTACCGTGGCCGTATCCCCAGTAAACAACCGCAGGAAAATGAAAGAAACTACGGAATAAATTCGTAGTTAGGTCGTAATATTTTAACATTGTCACAACGCTACCCGACGTGTGAGTTCATAGAGAATGCCACGCAGCAAACATACTTCACTTTTGTTTACCAGCCGGGCAAATCTATCACAACAGTCGACTGTACTTGAGTTGAGAAGTCAGGGTTTTACAACCATGCGGCCGTAACGTCATGTTCATTACGCGAAGACTTCAGATATTATCAGGGTGTTTTTTTAACAACACCGACAAACTCCAACAGGTGATTCCTTATTAAAACATAACAGAAATGATGTTTTACATTTTTCGCCTAAACTTAATATAAACGGAGTAATGAGGCTCTGAAGATCAAAATTTAAATGCGTAATCCTCCAAAATATCGGAAGCTAAATAACACAAAAAAGTAATGTTTTCAGCATTGCTTAATACTTTTGCCACCTTCAAAGCAACAACAAATTCTGCTTGATACCTTCCAACCTTATAAAAATAGCAGGTGTGACTACCATTTAATTTCAGACAATTATTTTACCACCAGGGTTTTCCAACATTTGAAGACGGCTTATTGAGTAATGAGACCTGTGTAACAAAAAAGGTCCTCTTGTTGCAACTGTCTAGACATACCGTTTATGCTCAAAACACACTTGAATATTTCCGCAGACACAGTGACTAGAGCATAGGCAATACTGCGAACACGCAAGTGATGTGCTCAGCGCGCATACGAAGGTGGACATTCACTGTAAACAACATGTACAGTACTGTTAACAGTAAACAGTGAATGTCCACCATCGTTTGCGCGCTGAGCACATTACTTGCATATTCACAGCATTGCCTATGCTCTGTGTCTGTGCGAATATACAAGTGTGTTATGAGCATAAACGGTATGTCCTAGGCAGTTGCAACAAGAGGACCTGTTTTGTTGCACAGGTATCATTACTGAATAAACCATATTTAAATGTTGGAAAATCCTGATGGTAAAATAATTGTCAGCAATTATAAGATTGGAAGGTATCGAGCAGCATTTGCTGTTGGTTTAAAGATCCCAATAGCATCAAGCAGTGATGAAAATATTGCTTTTTTAAGTAATTTAGCTTCCTAAATTTTGGAGGGACACGATTTAAAATGTTGATATTCGGAGCCTCATTACTCAAGTTTAGACGAAAAATGAAAACATAATTTCTACTTATGTTTTCATAAGGAATCACCTGCTGGAGTTAGTCGGTGTTGTTGAGAAACGCCCTACTCACACACACACACACACACACACACACACACACACACAGAGGATGTCCAGAAATAATCTCATAATAAGCACACCACGCGAATCCTGGACTAAATTGGAGACGAAAATATTAGTGGAAAAATGTAGGAAATTGTATTTGCTCAGTGTGGCAACACTTCACGACCAGATTATTTCACGTATGTTACGTCAGGTAAACATAGAATAAAGTTCGAACTACACAGGATTTTACCTTAACCCATAATATGCAGGTCAGAATTAGTGGTAGAAAAATAAGTAATATAAGCAAGGTATCTGTGGAGCGCCAAAGTGGACTAAGTACGGTGTTACATTGCCACATTTTGCGAAAAAATGTATATATCAAATATTTTATAATATATAGCCATACATATCTGTGTCCTCAAAACGTAGGCGTTTATATATATATATATATATATATATATATATATATATATATATATATGTGTGTGTGTGTGTGTGTGTGTGTGTGTGTGTGTGTGTGTGTGTGTGTGTGTGTGTGTGTGTGTGTGTGTGTGAGTGTGGATAGGTGTGTGTGAGTGTGTATATATGTGTGTGTGTATATATGTGTGTGTGTATATATGTGTGTATATAGGTGTGTGTGTATATGTGTGTGTATATATGTGTGTGTATATATGTGTGTGTGTATATATATGTATGTGTGTATATATATGCGTGTGTGTGTATATATGTGTGTGTATATATATATATGTGTGTATATATATATGTATATATATATATATATATATATATATATATATATATATATATATATATATATATAT
>PNEQ01130469.1:18112-40070 GCA_003012365.1 Medauroidea extradentata | reverse complement strand
TTTACTTTGTAGGCTAATCCATTTCTAAACAATTCTGTCAGGTAGAGAAACATAAATAGATAAGCACTTGAAAATATCAAAACAGAAACTCATTTAGAAGAACACAACGCTGTCTGTACTGCGAGGTAAAAGTCTGGAACAAGCCTGCAACACCGTACTCAAGGGTGCATGAAGAATAACCGTAGAGCGCTGTAAGATTTTCGTAAGCCAAGAATAGGAATGGATGTCATACTGTTATTTTAAGAATGCGTGGTAGATAAATAAACACCGAAAACATCCTTCGATTTCTACGCTTTTTTTTCGAAGCCAATATGGATAAAATACTCAACGACAATCCTAGATAATGGTATTTGCCAACTTTATGGGTACATCTTTGTCCAAAATTACTAATTCGTTACGCGTGATATCTTGCGCCGCAGTTAAATGCACGAGGTTCCGGCGTCAGAGATTTTGCCTCAGAAGTTCGTAACACTGGAAAATATTTTGTTTAAAACGTTGGCTAAAACTATTTTCTAGGATTGCTATTGTTTAATTTTCGCAAATTGTCTTCAAGAAACCTACAGTTATAAATTAATGATTTTTGCGTTGAATTATGTACCACGCCCTCTTAATAATTCGCTTCTTCTATAACTTCGACCGTACTTCTACTTAATCTACAACACGTAAATCTCCGTCAACTTATTCTTCCGCTCACAGGTTCGCCAAACAATAATTAATTACCACTCCCCCCCCCCTTTTTTTTCACATTAGTGGATTTTACACTGATGAAAGAGATGTTAACACAAAGTGAAACCACGCAGCGGAATCTAAGAGAAGAAAACAAATCCTGAGGAAATGAAATGCTTAATCAGATTGATTTTGAGAAACTAATAATTTACATATCTTCCTAATGACTTCGCACCTGGCGTAATTTTGGCGCGTCGCAAACATCCGTTTCCTGCATGCAACCCCCCCCCCCCAAGGCACTTTGCCCACAACTTGGAGTAAGCATACGGTTGACTTAGAACAGCTTTCCACGTGTTTCTGCGCGGTGCCAACGTGTTTATACCTCACAGCTCTTTATTGCCAACATCCTTGGCTGTATGTTCCGTGTGTTACATCTCGGATCGCCAACAGCTATTTTTTTCCTCCTGGCAATATCAGGGTTGTGCAAAAGATTCTTCTCTCGCGAATACTTAAACGCAAAGAGCTGGATGATACAATAAGAGGAAGTAGAGTCCGCTTCGAGGTTCTCATTACGTAGCACGCTGTGGCGCAAGGATAGCACGTTAGACTCGCAATCGGGAGGGTCTGGGTTCGACTCCCGTCTTCCGGCATCCTAATTTCAGCTTTCCGTGGCTTCCCTAAATGGTTCCAGACGCATACTGGGATGGTTACTTAAAAACAATGGCCGATTCCTCTTCCAGTGCCTGTAATGGATGGCTTGGCCCGTGACGTCAGAACAGATTGCATGCTGGGAGAATCAGCTGTTTTTGCACATTCAATCGCTCGTTTACCATAAGGCTCAATGCTTTAGCATGTTTGTTAAATGATTTATACCGACCGAACCGTGTAAAACATTGCTATATATTTAACATGTTATAGTACGACTAACAACAGTTCTTTGATGGGATACAAAGTTTCATAATGTCCAGTGATTTATAAATATAAATAATCGCATCGAAAAGTCCGTCACTTGGTTTTCATGCTCGCAGTATTTTATTTATGTCTGTTTAGTTACGTATTTATTAATTTAAACATGTGTGCACAGTTTTTTGGCGAATTGTTATATTTTTAAAACAGTGTACAGTGCAAATCACATACTATCACAAGGTAATTTGTAGGCCTAGGCCTACTTCTTTTAGCCTCGCATAGGAATAGGTTTACGAGTAAGTTTATATATTTTTTTAACAAATTCAAGGATTTTAAAGAAACCGTAGGCCCGTTTATGAAATTACTTGTTGTATTTTGTTAGAATCACATATTTGTAGGAGTCAATGTACGCTTCTAAATTTACGTTTCTGTCCTCCTAGGTTATTACTGCAAGTCAATGGTCGTGTCCTATCTAGTGGTTTATGTTATCACTTGTTAGTAAATAAGAAATAACATTCCGAAGTCGCTTACGAACATATTTGAATAGAGACATTAGATTATACACTGTCGTGGTTTCGTGCTTTTTGTTCCTTCCATGTTGACGTAACTGCGAGACGAATTTGAGGTTTTACCATGAAGAACTAACCTAAGACAATTGGGGAAAATTAATTTTTTCAATTAAAATAACTCGTGTAGTTTATTGATATTACGTTTGATTGGCTAGGTATTACAGTGTTTATGTTCTGGTCGTACGTTCGTGTGGGTACATAAATTTTTATGAGCCTAAAGTAAAGTTTGGTTTCCTTGATAAAGATAGACCTAAGCTTTTCGTTAAATTTCTCGGAAATGTGTGTGAAGAACAAATATCCAAGCGAATTTCCCCAGAACGTTTAAGTGCTGTTACAGTTCAATGAAACTAGTGCTATCAATCATCAAATTATATAGTTCCAGTTTTTTTTATATAGGCCTACTGTTAACCATACTCCCATATGCATATAGGCCCACTTCGTTTTCCTGTAGCTTATACATACTAACATTAATTGCCGGGTATTACATTTGTTTTAGGGAAGTGGTTAATATGTCAACAATTTGTTACGACATTAATTAATAATTTCTAAGTGTAGACTAATGAAGCAAGATTCTCGCTGTATGGAAACTTTGTGACGGCCTGTCGGGAGAAGGTTCATTTGTAGACCTACTCATTTTTAGATAGTTTTTCTACTGATTTGTTGCGTTTATTACAGAAGACAATGACCGACAACCAACCTTGGCCTACCGGAAATACTGCCTGGTATAACAATTGTGTGTGTTTAGCATAAGAAATATGCAGCCAAATTATTGTCTCTTGTAAACAGTGACACAATTGATTTAGCTTCACCGTTGTTTATTATTCAATACGATCTACGACATACGTATTTTAAAAACGTCTGCAGTTGCCTTATACTAAAAAACGGCAATTTTTCGACTGAGAGTGTATTAAAAGTTTTAATTAACGAATAGAAACTCGTCAGTCTATATAATCATATGCGTTTTCCGGCGCCGTTTGTGGAAAATCAGCTGTTACTACCCATGATTCAGTGCGCAAATGCCACTGGACAAGCCGTCCATTAACCGTTCCGTGTACCAAAAAAAAAAAAAAAACATTTTCAGCAACGCAAAGTTTTGAGCAGAAAAAAAAACAGGAGTTATTAAATGACGTAGGTGTGCTATCATCACCAGTTAGTTCACGAATGAGCGATAAAATTTCTATTTCCCCGAGAGTAAAAACAGCAGTAAACATTTTGATGCGGGCGTGTAGGCAGCCCTGACAGAGTTGTGTCCTCGGGCGCTGATGGAGTTGCAAGCAGAGAGAGTTAGGGGTTTGACGAGAGCAGTTTAGGGAAGGGGAGGGGAGGTTTGCACTGTTACTGCTGGGCGGGGTGAGGGTATCATTCATTATTCATGAGGTGACCCTGCAGCTGGGTAAGCAGCTTAGCGCGACCCCTGCAGGGCACGTTGCCACAATGTGGAGACTGCAATGCCTACATAAACATTACCTGGGCCGCCAAGTGCCTACTTGCTGCTTTCCACGCCAAACTACCAACGTCACAGCCTTGTTTTTATACTGTCCCAGGAAATTCCCTAAAGAGGTTATGTCAGCCCGTCACGACTATGTTCAGCTTAAGTAAGGTTAATTCTAATACATGCTAGAAAGATCAATGCTAAAAGTTTGGCACAGGGAAAATTGAGCGCTAGTATCGCTAATGGATACAAACTGACCAATCACAGAGCTTTCCTGAATTTTAAGTTACATAAAGTTAATAATTCAAAACGCGAAATTGGTTTATTTTCATTTTAAAATTAAGTAAAATGACTTCTGTAATTTCCAAACATATTAAAAATTTATTTTACAACAGTTTCGTATTTTTCTGGCCCACATGCGATAGCAGTGAAACTAGCAGCCGAAAATTTCCCCGTGCCAAACGCTCCCATAAGGACCCACATTTTCTTTCTAACCTGTAGTAGAATTAACCTTAGCTTAAGGCTGCTCTGCATAAAAAAATCGTAATTTTATAACTGTAGAAAACTCTTGTCAAACCCTTACAAAGAAAGTACTTTCTGTTCCCATGGTTTTTGTACAAACAGATGACAAAGTAGCGTTTTGATTTTCGCTACTTACCCGAAGCTAAAACTATTCATACACTACGAATGAAAATAACGTACAATGAAAGTAAATGCATTAAGCTACAAAGTGACACCTTTGTTTTTTCACGTAAAAGAATGCAAAAAAAATTGCATGTACCTGAAATTTCGCATATCTTTGAGTACCTGTATTTAAAAAAAACACGTTTTATGTAAAAATAACAAATATGCCATTCTGTAGCTTAATAAATTTACTTTCACTCAAATACTATTTTATTTTATTAATGGGAAATATCTATTAATGTAATTAATGTGTAAGAGTTGGACAGTGTTCGGCACACTTACAAAATTACAAATATTTCTGTGCATAGCGTTCTTAAGGCGGCTTCTTACCTGGGCTTGAAATGTGTTGCAGCGAGTTGTGAGTATTCTTTTTGTGACAAAACTATTTAACGTGCAATACAGCTGTATATCTAGGAAAATAGCACACATTTCAAATTAGTTTAAAAACTCAAAACGCTTATTAAAAATGCGTTTCCTTAACTTCTCGAAATGACACATGCCAACAGTATTCGAACTCGAAAACATAAGCATGCTCTGGACTTTGAGCCATATTTTCCACATATAAAATTATATGGTTACCACGTTAAGTCCCATAGGTAGGGCCCGGTCGTTTTCGCGAAAAGATTTTGGCAGCACTTTGTTTCAGTGCCTTATGTGCGCACCTGCAGCTCTGCTTTGTGGTCAGTGATTGGATGTCCTAACACCCAGCGTGTGGAGGTTAAACCCGCAACTCACAGACGTGTTGTGTCACAGTTATCCATGTACTGATTGGCACAGTCAAGTGAATTATAACTCTGCACAAAAGCACTCTGCCAATCATCATTAAGTTGTACTGCAGGTGTGCACGTAAGACACTGACACAAAGTGTGGCAAAAGTCTTTTCGCGAAAACTACCGGGCCCTGCCCATAGGTATAAGAATACTAGTAAATCACTGCACGCCAGCTGAGTGACTTGCATGCAGAGGAGATATTACATTACATACGTCAGTCAGCTGTGCTCTTAACACTTCATAGATTTTGTGCCCCAAACACAAACACACTCTGCTAGGGAGCCCCCACCCCCTCCTTAAAAACAATCTCTTCATGTACAAGTATTTTGGTATAATTGTATGTAGGAAAGAGCTTCGGATTTCGAACAATTTTGCGCTAGAACTTCCACTATTAAGGGCAAGTTCCACCTCAGTTCTTAGTGTCTTTTTTTTATATATATATTTGCACCAGATATTTTTTTTCTAATTTTAGACATAAATTGTGATTAAATCTTCTTCTTATGAAATGTGTGTGTCCCTCATAGTTTTTGCGTAATGAGTCGTAAACATCAAAATTTGCACTTTTACTGTTTTATGCACGCCACTAAAACCAACTGACATACCAAACCGAAAAAAATTCACAGTGTATAACAATGTTGTATGCTATGATTTGACACATATAAAAACAAAAAAACTTAACATTTTTGTATTTAATAAAAAATGCCGAATTTTGGAACGAAAATTTAAAAATTTAAACAGTTTTTTGAAAATACAAACATATATTTTTCTAGTTTTTATGTGTGTCAAATCACAGCCTACAACATTGCTATACACTGTGAATTTTTTCGGTTTGGTATGTCAGTTGGTTTTAGTGGCTTTCAAAAAATCGTACAGTGCGAATTTTGATTACGACTCATTGCGCAAAAACTATTAGAGATAACACAAATTTCCTAAGAGGAAGAGTTAATCACAATTTACGTCTAAAATAAGAAAAAAATATCTTGTACAAATTTAAAAATTAAAAAGACGTTGGAAACTGCGGTGAACCGCTCCCTTTAACGCCACGGATACCAATTTGCGCTGTTTTCGCGAATATTATTTTTTAAATCCTAAAATGCGTCATCAAATATCTTAAAACCACCACATATATTTCTTGAAGTAGTTTTACTGTGTAACCTAATATTTTCAGAGCATCAAACAATATAATTTTGGCCAACTACAGACTTTAGTAAAAATTATTGAAGCCGATAAATAGTCAAAATTATAAAAATATTTGCTTTAAAAATTTGGCTACAATGTGAAAATATTTTTCAGTACCTCTACTGTATGTGACTGAATATCGGTCCTAAGCATCTTTGACACTTCAGATGCTATTTTGTAGTCTACATGCCTATAAGTTAAATATCCTTGTTTTTGACAACAGCCTTCATGTGGTGCACATGTCTGGAATGTATAAAACTGAAAATGTTCCCGTCTTTAACTAACTATTCCGTTCATGTTGTAAATAGTTTGCGTGTTACGGTAATGGAGTCGAATGCACACGAACTGCTAGTCTTAATACTTTCATTTCGTGACATTATATCCAGGAAAAATAACATGCTGCTAATTGTGTCAGTGACATAAAAATGTCAAGACTCATAGTTAGAGCCCGGTAGTTTCCGCGAAAAGATTTTTGCCCCACTTTGTTTCAGTGCCTTACGTGCACACCTGCAGTTCAACTTCATGGCTATTGACAGAGTGTTTTTGTGCAGAGTCGTTATTCATTTGACTGTGCCAATCAGTACACGGATAACTGTCACACATCACGCCTGTGATTTGCGGGTTTAACCTCCACGCGCTGGGTGTTACGGCATCCAATCACTGACCACATAGCAGAGATGCAGGTGCGCACGTAAGGCACTGAAACAAAGTGTTGCAAAATTCTTTTCGCGAAAATTACCGGGCTCTAATGCGGCATCACCTACGAATTCTGAATCCAATTGTAGTGTGTGTATATTTTTACACACGTTGAAAAAATTGTCCAGGTAAGTACCATAGGAAGCGGGAGTAAGAAAAGGATGAGGATAGGGAGAAAGCAACTACGAGGGCCTTAACTAAAGCCTGCATTCCAATATCCATTCTTCTGGCAGCTTGTCCGCCTTCTCCATTTATAAACCTATTTCAAATAACTGCCAGCTGAAACCGCTTCCACAACCATTTGAAATGTAAATACGGCAACGTAGCGCCATTTTTCTACCTACCAATAGTACTCACGAGCATAGGAATGTGTCCTATCATTTCCGACCGTCTTTTCCGGCATTTTCAACCACGGTCACGTTTCTTGTTCACCTCTGAAAAATCGCTGGCTTTTAGTTAGGTACGCATTATGCAGTGTGTTTCGAAAGTTTAAGTAGTATTCGGGAGAGATTCATCGGCTATCACAACACTGACTTTACGCATGGGAAACAATGCCGCTGTTACAAAAACTGAAAAGTATGTATTATATTTCTTACTAAAAATACAAAAATATTTAAAATAGAAAATACTAATGAAACCAGTCACACGAGCCACTTTACACCGGTAAAAACAAGAATGTCTTTGAAAAGTTTGTTTATTCCTTACTGCAGCTGTAATTATTGTAAACATTTAACGAAGAGATTAATTTTACATCAAAAAGGTATTCAGAAAAACATTGTTAAAAACATATGTATCGTAATTTTGCATAATGCTTTTAAACGTTTCTACCAACTTTTTTCACTAATTTTTCAAAACAAAGTTACCACAAATAAGTAATACAGCACGTTAACATGGTATATTACACGATCACTTCTAACAAATCAGACATATTTCTTACGTTTCTATAAAACTGCAAAACATATTACAAACATCCTATTCTTTCATTCATTCCAAGTAAACGAAATTTTCACAAGTGCTGTATTTGCTTATATTGCAACAAGTACCGTGTAACAGGTTATTCCAGGGAAACCTCAAACCTGCCACGCCATAGTCAACAAAACTTAATGTAAATAGACGGATAGGCCTTTGAATCGATGTCCGACCACATTCGCATGGAAAATATTTGGCTCTATATTTTGCAGTGTCAACCAAACACTGAAAGATATATATATATATATAATGTGCATGGTCAGCTATACAACTGAATAGCAACCGAAATACGTTATAGATTCGGCAGTTAAGGGTTAGCTTATGCTGAGATACTGCGAAGAACAGAATATTTATGAATCGAGAACGAATCCTGGGCTAAATTGGAGACGAAAACGTAAGTGGCAAATGTTGTACGACGGCATTTTACAAGCACAAATTGGCAACACTATAAGGAGATAGACATCTCTTGTGCTTCACGTCCAGATATTATGTTATGCATATTACGTCAAAAAAACGTATGTCTAGACCCATAATATGCTGGTCAGAACAGTTTTAGTAAGATAAGTAACATATCTGTGGAGCGCAACAGGGAACTAAATGCAGCGTTATGTTGCCACACTGTGTAAGTAAAATGTCATAACACAACATTTTGCCACTGACATTTTCATCTCCAATTAAACACAGGATTCTGGTGGCGTGCTTATAATGCGGTTGTTTCTTGACATTCTGTATATTTCTCTCGCAATGAATCTAAACTGCAAAGTAGCTGGGTCGGTATGAAAAATATCCAGAAATTGGCGAGAGATGAATAAAGCAGCAAACCACGCTCTATTAACTCAATCTCTAAATGTCGGCCATGATGTAACCTCAACGTCGCAACGTTATATTAAATATTAACGATGACTGTAGGCAATCGTCATCACGTTTATCTCGCTTTTCATTGTCCTGCTTTGCAGGGAGAACTATCACGGATAACTTAGAGGTTATGAAAATGTAATATTGCCACGAATGTAACGCCGCATGAAAAACTTGTTCCAAATACATCATTTCGACAGTAACATTTTCGTCTCCAATTTAGCCTAGGATTCGCGTGATGTGCTCATAATTAGGCGTTTTTTTACAGCCTGTATATATTTATATGATATCGATTAACTCCGACACGGCCTGACCGATCACCATAAAACTTGGCATATATATATATATATATATATATATATATATATATATATATATATATATATATATATATATATATATATATATATATATATATATATATATATATATATATATATATATATATATATATATATCTATATATATATATAAATGCGCGCGCGCGTGTGTGTAGGCAGGCTTATAGGTAGAGCCCACGATTTTTGGTGTAAAGAATTCTGCAACAATTTGTTTCAATACCTTGTGTGAACAAATGCAGCTCTGCTTCTTGAGTATTGGCAGAATGTAGGCGTGGCTCATTTGACTAGTGCCAGCAGGGACAAGGTTACTGCGGCACCACACGTCTGTGATTTGCGGGCAAAACCCCGAGACGCTGAGAATTTAAAACAGCCAATCGCTGACCACGAAGCAGACCTGCATATGTGAACATAAGGCTTTGAAACAAATTGTTGCAGAATTCTTTTCACCAAAAATCGTGGGCTCTACTTATAGGTAGGGCCCGGTAGTTTTCGTAAAAAGATTTTTGCCCCACTTTGTTTCAGTGTCTTACGTGCACACCTGCAGCTCAACTTCATGGCTACTGGCAGAGTGTTTTTGTGCAGAGTTATTATTAATTTGACTGTGCCAATCAGTACATGGATAACTGGCACACATAACGTCTTTGATTTGCGGGTTTAACCTCCAGACGCTGGGTGCTACGGCATCCAATCACTGACCACAAACAGAGATGCAGGTGCGCACGTAAGGCACTGAAACAAAGTGCTGCAAAAATCTTTTCGCGAAAACTACCGGGCCCTACTTACAGGATGTCCTGAAACAAACGCCTGGCTGCCGGGTAGCAGGGCAGCCGCCTTACGCTGATTGGCAGGAGGTGTTTCCGCCATCTTTCTGGCCAGCGAAGCCATTTTGCTGACGTGTGTGGCTGAGTTTGTCGTTCTACTGGCTATTTGACGTATGTATACTTAAATATTCTGTGCCCGAACAGTGATATCCGAGGATATGCAGCACACGTGCAACCTTCGCTCCCCATAGCTTCTTCTAACGAGGCCGCCCGTCTGTAATTTCAGAGTGTCGTTAAATGTATGGAGCAGTAGAGTGAACAGCCAGGCACGCCAACCGCTCGCCCTGATTGCTTCGCTGGTTGTGACGTCAGATTAATTACCACGGTATCAGCTTTCCTCGACAAGTTTCTGTTAACCCGATACGTATAGAACTATTACGCGTTAATTAATATCCGACCAAGTCACTTCATCAAGCTATCGGTTCCATTCAGGAGTTTTCCGAAAATTAAAAAAATGTGTACACTGTGCACAGCTTCAGGAAATCACTAAGCAAACAAATGTTAAAAACCTGTATAAAATGCTGCTAGTAATTGTAAATGTTATTTTACTACCAAACCTACGAAAAATTAAAAGTATTGCTTGTGTAGTGAATTTCGTCAGAAACATTTCGAGCCGTATCCAATTTTCATATTTTTGCACGTAAGCTATGTTAATTTAAAAATTAGTATTTCACTTCAGGAGAGGAAATAAGAGTCGTTAAATTCTCAACCTTTTTAAGAGGAAAGTATTTCAATAGCTCTCACTCCTACGTCGAACGCAATGGATATGTATATAAGCCAACATTGAATTGTGGAGTTCAGGAATAATATTATGAAGACAATTTAACTATTTATGCTTTAAGGGGGCGCTTGACCAAACATTTTTATTGATTTAATCATTTTTGTATATGTACGAGATATGGCTTGTTTTGTAGACATACACTGTGACAATTTCTTACTGTAATAAAAATTATAGTTACCTTTCGTAGATTTTTTAAAATGTCATCTCAAAGTCCAAATTTGCAAAAAACTGTTTTATGCTTTAAAGGAAAGCCAACTGCTTTACCGAACTAAAATAATTGACAATCACCGTATTTTAGCATGTGGAAACAGTGCCGGGCGGTGCCACAGGTCGGTGGGATTTTTCGGGGATCTCCCATCTTCCCCGCCCCTTCATTTCGTTACCAACGCAGAGTGGCCACAATAAGCGTGGATGTGTGAAAACGTATGCGCTTAGCGATTAACACCCGTGCAAACACCTTCCGTAAACACAAACTTTTTCTTACACATATGATACCATATTCAAGAGTGCGCATGATAATCTTTAGACGTAAGATCCAGTTTTGTATGTGTTTTGGGTACAGTATAACAACCATTTTATAGACAGATATTCAATATAAATTTACAATGGTATAGTTACAGGCAGATCAAACTTACACTTTCAAGACTCTGTCTTGCGCACTTGCCTCCAAACAAAGCAACCCAGGTTCGAATTCCGTATTTTCGGACGTGGGAACCATGCCCGACGATGCTGTTGGTTGGCGGGTCTTCTCGGATATCTCCAGCATCACCTGCTCTTCACTCCGATGCTGTTCCGAGGACAAGTCATAACACCCCTCATTAGCGCTAAGGATATTATATTGATCCCTACACCTTGGATTTATCTGTTTCTTCTCGACAACTTCTGTTCCAGTCGATGTATCAACATTTTTGTCACGGCAAGGCATAGATACAAACTTAATCGATTTTCTGTAACTGCTGGAACCATACTATATATTTTGCAACGGGAAAAAGTTGAAAAGGAAAAATTGCTTTATTTACGGGAGCGACCTCAGAGGCCGCAACATTAACAGAAACAATGTCATATGGATTCAAAAAAGGGAATGAAACAATAAACTATGTCTTGTCAGCGTGCAAAAAGTGAAACAATGTGTCTATTCCCTGATTTATAAGAAAAATCGTAAAACGGATCTGACGGGGATCAATCCCCCTTAAGGGCGCGGCTACCGCAATTTTCATCATCATTATTTAATTTTTTATTTGTACTACATATTTTTTTTTCTTATTTTAGACGCAAAATGTGACTAAACTTGGCTCTTATGAAATTTTTGTACCTCTCATAGTTTTTGCTTAATGGCTTGTTAAAGTCATATTTTGCATGTTTCCGTTTTAACGACTACACTAAAACCAACTGATATACCAAATTGAAAAAAATCACAGTGGATGAAGACATTGCAGGCTACAATGGCATGCTCATAAAATTAAAGAATAAAAATTATATGTATTTTTAAAAAAATTATTGCATTTTTTAAATTTTTATTTTTAGATTCAGCATTTTCTTTTTTAATTCAAATAATTTTTATTCTTTAATTTTATGAGCATCTCGTTGTAGCCTGAAACGTCTTTATCCACTGTGATTTTTTCAGTTTGGTATATCAGTTGGTTTTAGTGTGGTCGTTAAAACGGAAACATGCAAAATATGACTTTGACAAGCCATTACGCGAAAACTATGAGAGATAAAAAAATTTCATAAGAGCCAAATTTAGTTACATTTTGTGCCTAAAATAAGAAAAAAATATCTGGTACCAATTAAAAATAAAAAAAATGGCGATGAAAATTGCGGTAGACCGCGCATGAATGATTTTTAAAACATCCTGCAGCGAGATGGACGACTCTGAGACAAGAAATTTGATACAGACACTTTGGGTCTAATAATCGGGAAACGCCTTAAAATGGGTGACCAAACGTTGAACATGTGGTATCACAGATACCACAAATCGCAGCATCTGTGACTGCCAGGCCTAGTGTTCGTGTTGCATCAAACCAAATAATTGTGTTGACTCAGCATTGTAGCACCTGGCTCTCGTGTGCTGCTTACACGCACAGTTTACTGGGTTACAATCTGGTGTCGTCTGCAGAGTGTTTGTGTATGTTTCGTGCGCATCAGCAAGCGTTAATTGGCAGTAATGTGAAGCAGCACACGTGGACCAAGTGGTACACTGCTAAGTGGACACAATTAATTCGTTTTATGCAACACGAACACTAGGTTTGGTAGTCACAGATGCAGCGATGTGTGGCATCTGTACCTAGAGACCTGAAAAATTCACATTTTCAATTGGGTATAAGCTAGAATTCGATCAACTATACGTTTGCGTCACTTTCACAAACTGGCCTTTGACTTATTTGACACCTCTTGGTAGTCTCTAAGCTAATAATGTAAATGTGACTAACACTAATCTGTATCACTTTAACCGCAAGCAATGAGCATCTGCTGTCTGCTTCAGTTCACAGATATTCTTGCAGACTAGCCTACAGGTTAGTGAACCCGCGAATTTTTCCGGTCTCCAGTGATACCATATGTTCAACGTTTGGTCACAAAATTTTAAAGCGTTTCCCGACTATTGCGACCCCAAGTGTTTTATATCAAATTTCATGTCTCAGTGTCGGCTATCTCGTTACAGGATGTTTTAAACGTCATTCATTAACAGCCTGTATACGTTAAGCAGTGAACAAAATATTAGTTACAAAACTCGCTAAGCAAAAAAATGTTTTACAACGTGTACTACGCATTAAAGTTCTTACTCGTCATACCCTCGGACATTTATTTATGTAATGGACGCTTGTTTCCTCGCGACGGCCTGTACGAGAGGCGGATTGCGAACATTACCTGTGTACTGTTACCAACCGGCTTATTCAATACCGAGCAAGATGGTTAGGGAAACAATGTCCCTCTAATAGAGACCACCTTTATCGATGTCACTAGGTGTGCGAAGAACCATCTAGGCGGGGTCGCACACTTGAGTCTAGCGGGAGAAATGTAACTACATCTCAACTGTCCTGCGCAGGCGCTTGCAATTACAGCGTCGCGTATTTATTATTGTTGCCCATTTTTACTCGCATAATGTTCGCAGTAATTTGACTAGTCATTTAACGAAAAGTGGAGTGCGGACAATGCAAGGGGTTGTCAGAAAAAATTGAGTCAATAAACTTAAAAGTACACATTTATCCGTATTACTTTTGTATGTCATGCTTAAAAACAAATATAGACAAAGATTTCTGGTGTGCGTGGAAAACATGAAAAAAGGCAATGTAGTCTCGTTAATCCATTCATGTGTGGTCCTATTATTTGCTGTAAATAACTCGTATATTTACGAATTTGTCAATATAACATGCTCTTTTCTTCACAAATGAAGGAAACTGTTTCTGAGGTGTGCGGGAAACATCAGAAAAAGACAGAGAAACTCGTACATCCATGCATGTGTGGAAATTCTCGGAAAATACAGGTGTGGACATTATTCTAATTTTAAAAAAAAATCTTTTTAATGCTTCGAAAAAAGGGTGCGGACATTATGCGAGGAAATACGGGGTTTCCTTACCTAACTAAACCAACCTTTGAATAAGATATTAGCATTTTGTCATATTTTAAACTATGCTAATCTAAACGCATTAAAATAACCTAAGCTTATTGTCACAGGGAAAGCGGAATGCAGGGGTCGCGCATGCGCGGGGGACCTTTTGAGACGTAGTTGCATTTCTACCGCTAGACGGCTTTTGGTCACGCTAGCAGTAAATACTGCAGACGATGGCGGAGTCTGCAAGTACGTAAAGCGTCGGAGACGAGTAGGAGACGGCAATGATGTTGATCGACGAATAAGAGTGTGACGTGGAATAGCGCAGTGAGAGCGCGGACTGTCATCTGTGTGACTGACCTGAAGATTGGACTGTAGTGAGGCAGTATGAAAGTTTAATAGGGAAACTATATAAAACATTCCCGGCATTACAATGATTAGTGGGCAATGTAACTTGGAAGCTAAATTACGACATATAGGACCATTAAACAGTTTTGTATTGGTGAAAAAAGTGTAACAAACTTAATGTTAAGAGTAAATTTGTACTGGACAAAAATTGTGCATTTTAAATTTCGTTTTGCAAGAATTTATAAAAAGTTTTTAAATAAAATAGGTAATTTAATCTTATTATAAAAATTCCTCCAACCTAATCGAACGAGCCAAAGCACACAGCGAAAAACTTTTAGAAATATATTTACAGCTGAATAATAATATAAGAAAAATAGGAAACATTTAAAAAAAATTCTAAGCACATCCCTAAATCCCTTTGGGAAAATATTTCAGCCATCCGATATATGGCATTTAATTCAGAATCACTCGGAGGTTAGGGACAAGTTAATTTCCTTCGCGTCAAATGAAGATGTTTAAAAATTCGTCAAATTCTCAACAGCATGTCGAGTGACGCCTCCGAGGACTCCGGTCAACTGCCATTTGTTCCTCAGAAGACGTAAATGGTTCATTTGAAACAATTTCGGTCCCTTACAGTAAAAGAAACGCGTCACTGCGCCACATAATGAAATCTCTGTGAACGGCAAATAACACAAGAAATAATTGCTTTATGTTATTATCGGATTTATTTTTTATTCGAGGGTATTGTCGAGCCAGGGTAAATAGAAGCGCTGTGCAATATCGCAGCTCCTCGGCGAGGAAGGAGGGGGGAGAGAAAAGCAGAGAGAGAGAGAGAGAGAATTACCAAGAGCGAAGGGAGAGAAAGAGAACAAGAGGGACTGATTGGTAACGTCACTATGACGCCTCTCTTTGCTATAGACCGACCATTGTCCCGTCTGATCTTTGACCCCGCCTGTCTTAGTTCCAGAGTGAGCTGATTTACCAGCACCTAACCACTATACGGACATTTTAAAGAGTTGCAGCAAATAATTA
This sequence comes from Medauroidea extradentata, assembly GCA_003012365.1. NCBI lineage: Eukaryota > Metazoa > Arthropoda > Insecta > Phasmatodea > Phasmatidae > Medauroidea > Medauroidea extradentata. The sequence goes on along the minus strand of PNEQ01130469.1, from coordinate 24,474 downwards.
TTGTATTACAATTTAGGTGATGTGTCATATAACTTACAAAGAACAACACAAATTCATTCGGGTTACGGTGGAACACCTTTATACGGGGAACCCAGTCATTTAGTACTGATCCCAATCTATCTAATGTTACCTGTTGTAAGATCACAACTGGTAATTTTTTTAATCCAATAATAGCAAGTACTAACATTAAAAAAAAACTGATTGGCTCCTTAGTGTATTGATTGTTAGAATTGTTCATCAATTATTTAATGTTTACTTGTATTGTACTTCACATGTAAGGAAGAATAATCCAAGTTATACAAAAGTGAGTAGTAAATTTTCTCATCGTGATTTCATTCGCATATACTAAACAGTATTGCATTTAACTTCAGCTTCACGTGTCTTTCTTTTCTATACACTAAAAAAAAATTTTTTTTGACCATATTTTGCCTATGAAGTTAGCCACTGCTGCCATAGCGCACAATACATACGACTTCGCAAATCTAAACGGTAATTGTGTCAAGACACAAATCTGTCACGTTTTAAAACATTTTACTTTAAAATAGTGTACTGGAAACACAGGAAGGAATTTCTGGGTTTGACAAAGTATACTAAACAAAGAAAAACTTGCATCTGCCATAAAAATCAGATCTTGTTAAAACTTATTTAGTTGGCATTTTTTTTTTGTCATCAGGCACTACCTTTTGTGACTTCAAATACTTGTAAAGCCTCCAATAAACGGTAGTGGAATAAAGTCGCTCCGTTACGTTATTCCGCCCTGCCGCCGAAGACAAAAGTTTCCCCTTCCAGTAATTAGTTCGAGTAAGTCATTAGAGGGAATGTGTCAGCGTTCAACATCATTATGTACAAACATAAAATATTGATTTTACCCCCTTCGTTATAACTTTTCTGATGTCAACGCTGCGAAGACAGATTCGCTTTTGCACGTGTACCTCTTTTTTCTACCTCCCCCTCCGTTCCGCCCTTTTCCCGTTTCTGGTAGACGGATAAACTGTTCCGCATACTCAACAGGCACGGAAGTTTTGTAATGACTCTACGAAGTAAAGTCCTTTCACACTGTACACCGCATCATAGGATGGAAGAGGACAGGGGAGTTCCAATCATGATGTATAAATTGTACGCGTTTACACAATCATGCTGACGAGAGCTTGAACAGTCACGCGCTGTTTCCTGTCAGCAAACTTATACCGGTTTATGAGCAAACTCTACGCTAAGCTCGTAAATACGAATTGTGTGAAGAATTTCGTTACTGTTATTTTTAAACTCCTATTGCAATGAGAGCAAATTATTAGTAAAAGGAAAAAATTTTGGACTAACGCCATTGCAGCATGGTCGTCACAGAAAACAAGAGAATACACACAAAGAGACAAATAAAGCATTTAATTTTGTCCCCAGGGGGCCGATTAAATATTGCTTTTTATGGGCGCAACGCAAAATTTGCACCTGCGTTGCACCTGCGTTGCGCTGCATTGGAATTAAATACTCATGTATATGCCAGAGAAGACCCGTCTTAACTTGCTCTGCACTTGCGATGCGCTGCGTCGGTGCAACTAGCAGGTGGCGATATTTAATCGGGGCGCAGGAGAAAATTGTTTATATGTTTTTTTCTTACTGTTTACAGATATTGGGTTATTTGTTTCGTTCGCTTTCCTCGAGGTATCTTGTGTATATGTTGTGCCGTCTAAAAAAAAAAAAGCAATTATTTTCGTTCCCTCCTTTTCTACCGTTTTTCGTAGTATAGTTGCTTGTTTGTTTTGTTCTCTCGCCACTTACTGACAGAATTCCTTGTGTGGAATTATAAGAGTTATGTTTGTTTCGAAATCGGTCACAACCTTTCTTGGTTGGTTTTCTAAGCCCGTGTGTTCGATTGTGTATACGTTCTTTCTTTCTTTTTGTTCACTGACTAATTCCATGTGGAACTGCATGTGATTTCCCTTGTTTACCAGTTGTCAAAATTTTATTTGGATGTTTATTTGTCTGTCTGTGTGTACTAACTGGTTTTCTGTGACACGCCATTTGCTAAAAGGGCGTATGTTCAAAATTGTACTTTCATTACTAGTTTAGTTTCTCTAATATAGGCAATTTGTCACAAACTCGTACTTATGCTGTTCTTGCTGTTCTTATTTTAAATCCTAAGAGGGTTATATGTGTTGGACGTTATTTTTACTATATAGGTTAGTTTTTACACAAAAAAAGTTTATTTAGAATTTATTGGTTTGTGGCATAAGCCATTGCTCATGTTATGCTGACCAAACTTGTGCTGAATTACAAAGTAAAAAAAAAAAATAATAACAAAAAATATATATATAACACACAAAAAATCCCAGAGGAAGTGTCTGTTAGCTTCTTTTACTTTATCATTAATTATTATATTAAGACAACAAAGAATTCTAGAGATAGAATTCAGTCGAATATCGACACAACATCCTGACACAAAAGACAGACAAATATAGAACCAGATTCCTAATATGAAAAAAAAAAAAAAAATGGAAATAGACCAAAACAGTGGACAACAAACAAAAGACAATAGACAACACAAGTTAAAAACAACGAAATGGAGAAGTCTCTCTGACGGACTCTCTTCCCTTGATAGCTAGCTCGGTGTCTATACCATTCTTCGCACCCCCACCAGGCCGTCAGAATCTTCCCTTCTGATTGGCTCCTAGCTATGTCCAGGGACGGAGCAATCCCTGCTGAATCCAGGAGTTTTACAAGGGTGTTGGCTAAGTGTAAGACCCGAACAGTCTTACGACAAACTGTCATCAATCTATGGACTGCTTGACGGCCTGCGGGCCGATTAACTATCGCTTTGTATAGGTGAATCTGGTTACACTGCAGTTGAATTTAATACGCACATAAAAGTATGCAAGAGGTTACGTGATGGATACAAAGTGGTCGTAAATGTGTGCCTATCGAATATCTCCGCGCAAGTAAGTCTTCTTTGTTCGCGCATGCGCAGCTAAAAATCTTGTGGGTTCATTCAGTTTCAACTGTAACTATTGGTGCATAGTGAAGACCCGTTTTATTGGTCTACACCTGCGCTACATCGGTGCAATTAACAAGTGGTTCGGGAAAAAGCGAGCCCTTTTTAAACCTTAATTATTTTTCAGATTATTTATAGTTTCCTGGTAATTTTAATGTAAATAAAAGCACCGTATGTAACAACCAATGTGTGTATATTGCACTTTACTCAAACCATAACATATGAGAAGCAAACTTTCAAAACCAGACATGTCCACCTTATCTAGCTCTAGAAAAAGTGAATAAACATTATATTTTAAAGCACTTGCTGAGAATAAACATACCCATTTCAATAAGACGTGTTTTTTTTTCGGAGCCTGAGTTCATACTCGTATGTAACACAGCTTATTAATTTAGAAAGGGCATTTTACTCATGTTCTAGATTTTGGACGTGTCTGGTTTTGAATGTTTGCTCCTCATATAAGGCCACAATAACTGATATTTTTTTAATGTTTTACTCCAACAGTATAGTCTTCAAAAATGGCTCACTTTACCGCGAAACACACATAGCGATATTTAATTGGGGCATGGGGCAGGCGACCACCTGAACACCGGGCCTTAAATTACCTGGAGAGAACGGTGCATGGGCTGGAAGGATTGATAGGTACGTCCACTCGGGAGCGAACCTAACCTCGCAAATTTACGCTCTCCTGCTTGTCGCGGCACCAGAGGCCGTGTACACGACGCTCCGGCATGTAAGAGGCTCATAAATCGCGCCTGGATCCCAGTATCAGGAGTGCTGCCTTCCCAGCGAGCACATCCCGTGATCTCGTGTGCGAGAACGAGCGACTGCCTTGAGACTCGGAGCATTTTCCTACCGTCTTCAACTTACCGTGGCGTGATTTCATTCAAAACACTTCAATTATTATAAGGCAATTAAATTAATGTGCAGCTGTGTTCTCCAACCTCGGGGCATTTATAAATACAAACCACCACCTAGTCCTTAGTTTTAGGTGCTAGAAAGTTGTCACCGCTAACTTTTCTAAACTGCCAAACTCTTCCGTTAGTGAATTTTTGAAGAGATTTAATATACAGCATGAACTCTTAAATCAATTAAAGATCTGATTCGCATTACGTAACAGCAAGAAGTCACTCTTTAGCACTATTGCAGATTTTAAAATCAGCAAAACGGCGTAAGTTTTAAAGCTATGTTGCACAAACTAACTGCAAAAGGTTAAATTTACATGGGAATTCCAACTGTCCATTGTCGAATAATTGAGCCCTTCATAAAGTTCGCTATGAAGATTTAATCAATCACTGCAACTCAAGCGAGACCGTAATGAAAATACCAAATTAACGTCAAATCCTCTTTTTCTCGAAGTAAAGAGGACGTGTAAGACTTATTGATTAGATTACTTGAATTTCCAATTTTTCAAAAGCTACATGTACAGTTATATCCACAGAAACCTTTGTTGTGTAACTGGACTCACAAGTTAACTTTATTCTTTCTTAAAGCTCATCAACACAATTTCTATTCGCTCTCAATCTATAAAGATAAGTCCGTCTAGAACACGCAATTTGTCAAACAAAATTGGGGAAGCATTTAAATGTTGGCCACGCATGATAATAATAACATAAAAAACTAGGCGACATGGTTCATCAAGTAGAGAAAGACCGGAATGAAGTGTGGACATCGAGAAATGGGTTCTACTCAACAATGAACTCGAAGACCACCGTGGTTTCCAAGGACAGTCAAAACTAAAAACTGTCAAAACTTGGACTGAAGGGAGGAAGGCACAGCACAGGAAACTCATGCAGGAATACTGAGTGAAAATTAAAGACAAGTCGCAAGGAAAGGAAAGACAGTTGAAATATCTGGCCGAAACTACAGCAGCGAGGAGAAGACGAATGAGAAAAAGACTAAGACGAACGTTTGCAGAAGATAAAATGCATTTATTATTGTTTTAAGTGCGAAGCTTTTCTAACAAAACATTGCCATTTTTATCATGTTCGGGAAAACCGAAACATCCATTTCCAAACAGGTTACACTGATCGTAAAGCAAGAAATAACCTCACAGCAGCTGAGGCTCTAACTGGATATTCCACTTTGAGACTGGAATTTTCCTTAGTGTGTTTTAACCACCAGCGGTAGGTTTGTATGCTAAAATCATAAATGAGTAATTCAATATTATAAACTTGTGCTCCCATACAATGCACAGACAGGTATATTTAACTTTGAAAATAAGACAACAGGAAAATTTAATATCTGATCAAATTACTTGTAGCTACTTAAGCCTTGTAATGGCTGTTAATTTATTTAAGACCTACGCCAGGAGTACTCTGATGAGGAAACACTGGAAAGTGCGCAGCGTTTAATAGGCTCGGGACTTCAAACAGCATTTCTCAGAGACTGTAGCTAGGTGTTTGACTTATGTAACTCTCGCGTATTCATACATAAAGGTAATTATGAGCTGTTCTCATTAGTCTTACTTAAAACACAACATTGTTCTGTTTATTAATTGACAGTACTATCAACGTTCCAAAACACAATTTCCCATAATAGATACCGGCAGGTGTTGGCCGTACTGCATTGTCATTTCTAGAGGATCAAGTACACGTTTTGTGCACCTTCGTTCTCACTGCCTGCTACACATATTTTGAGTGTGGATTTCACGTTAAAATTATATTTGAGGGACAAAGGGAAAAAAAGGGGAGAGGGCGCTAAGCCAGCGGAAAGACTACCGAGTAAAAAAAAAAAAAAAAACGTTTTACACATACATTTGATTTTGGTTCTGAACGACTTGTCCGATTTAAGATAAAAATTTTCAGGTTGCCGGAACAATTCATTAGGTTGTTAAAAAAATAGTCAATTGTCCCCAGATGTGAGAACACTTACATAAGCGCATTAGCGTCACAGGAAGATAAACAAGAAATTTTTCTGAATACACTCTTGTTTATTTATTTTGATCTCCAGCCTTTGCTTATTTAGGAAACGCTAAAACCAAATAAGTAATTCCGTAATTCTGATAATATTGGAAATAACGTAAATGTAACAAATAATCTTTGATACGGTTTCTGAAACTTATTTGGCTATGTAAACTAGTTTTATAAAAACTATAAAATAAAATGTTTGCGCTCAGTGCGAACGTAATCACGCTATATTTGTTACTAGAGACATGAACTTTTCGCAAAAAGAATTTTGCCCCACTTTGTTCCAGTGCCTTATGTGCACGTATGCAGTTCTGCTTCATAGATATTGGCAGCGTGCCTTTGAACTGTGACGTTTCTCATTTGACTGTACCAATCACAATAAGGTTACTGTAACACCACACGTCTGTGATTTGCGTGTAAAACCCCACGACACACGAATGTCAAAACATCCAATCTCTGACCGTGAAGCA
>PNEQ01130469.1:0-18012 GCA_003012365.1 Medauroidea extradentata | reverse complement strand
GTTACTATGGCCATATTTTACACTTACAAAATCTAACCAGAACGAGGCGGCGGAATAGTAAAACACCTGTCACGCATTCGGAAAGAACCGGATTCGATTCCCGACTCTGACCGTGCAAATTCAGGCGTTTCCCAGATGCTGGGATGGTTCCTTACAGAGGCCATGGACGATTTTTCTCCCAGCGCCAGTCACCGTTACAAGTAGTGTCGCCATCTCTAACGACCTCGCTGTTGACGAGACGTAAATCCCACTTACCTTACCGATTTAGAATGTGCGACGGTCCAGCAGCAAGAGACTGTCCCCCCCCCCCCTTTTTGACCGCCGAGGCAGGTATTCTTAGCCCGGGCCGAGGTACCCGCGCTTGTCCCCTTCGCTGTAAACACTCCAGGAATAACACGCAGGGGAGAGTTATCATCGGGTGACACACCAGGGCGAGTCCGCTGGCCATCGAGCCCGCCGTCCCCCCGCCAGGACTCCAGCGAGCACTGAACACCACCACAGCACACAAATAATGCTATCATTAGAGACACTGGAAAATCGCGAGAATAGTTGACTATATGCTAGGCTCCAACGTGATGTATATAACACTAAATGTTTCGTATCGACATTGGCTGTGGTTTATTTGAAGCATTGTTTCTCTCTTCAACAAACCCAGTTAGAACTGTACAGCTTGGACACACAGCGTGTGTGATTTGTCCCAAAACTGTTCACACGTGTCACGGTTAATATACTACAGTTTATTGGAGACTATCTTAAACATTTTCGCGATTTTCCAGTGTCTCTAGCTATCATACAGATGTAGTCAAATTACATATAAGTAGGGCCACGATTTTGTCGCGAAAAGATTATTTCCCCACTTTGTTTCAGTGACTCACGTGCACATCGGCAGTTCTGTTTCAAGGTTATTGGCAGCGTGTCTTTGTTCAGACACGTTTCTCATTTGACTGCACCAATCAGAATAAGATTATTGTGAGTCTGTACATCTATAATTTGCGAAGGCAAGTGAAAGTAATATCATCCAATCACAGACGATGTAGCAGAGCTGCAGGTGTGCACATGACGCATCGAAACCAAATGTTGCAAACATATTTTCACCATAAAATCGTGGCTCTACATATAAGTATATTGGGGAAACAATCCTCACATTTCGGGGGAACAAAAAAATGGTATATGACTAGAGCCCCGGAAATTTCGCGGATTCAACTGAGGAGAGGTTGGATTTCTAAGTCATGTACATCTTGGAAACTATTTCGATCGGGTCACTGTTTATTAAACGTGACCTTGCGGACTCTGAACCAACGGCGGACATGCGTAAAAACGCTCACGGACTCCTGCGCTACATCGTCAAATGTTCAAATGCTCACTCACTGGAGCAGCAGCCAATGAACAAATATAGCTGAGGACAGTGCACACAGGACTGTGGAGTCTAGCCTGCTGGGCGTTGAACCCGCGAAATATCCGGGCCTCTATATATGACGTACAGCCAGGGAAATTTCGTGGATTCAATGACCTGTAGGCAAGAATCCATTGTACTATACATACTCAAGCCCCAACTATTCGTTCATTGTCTGCTGTTCCACTGAGTAGCAGCTAGTGGACAAATGACCGGGGCCTGGGTATGTATAGGATATTTGATTCTAACATGCAGGTCATTCAATCCGCGAAATTTTCCTGGCTCTATATATGAGCATAGACCGAAAAGCGCACCATTTCTGCACTACAGTTCGCAAACATGTACGATTCATAGCGCAGGCTGCTGTTTTCACAGTTATTTCTACTGTTTGTGTGAGTTAAAGGGGATTTACAAAGATCCGTCGCGGCCGTCCGTCCGCCATCCGTCCGTCAAACACGTTACTTCCAGCCAATCAGGAGTCTGGAATAATTTTATCCGTCCGTCGAAAGCTTGTCAAGCTTTAACTTTTTACGGTCGCACGGGTGATATTACAGCTTTCTAAAGATGGCGACGACCGTTTTAACGGTTTTGCTTAAATAAGAAGGCTGTGATGTTTTTTTTATTTAATTTTTCTTATATGGTGATGTAAATTCATTTTTGAAATACCACCGAGATAATTTTGACGTTCGGGGAAAATTAGAACACTAAACAAAATTATTTTTTAAAATAAATGGGTACTCACATTACACCATAAGTAACTTAATTAGTAATAAATTATGTTCGTAAAATTTCTTTGTGGTGAACAATGGTTGCAGTTGTTAGCAGCAATAGATTTATTAAAAATCTGTAAAAAAATAATTTATCTGTTTAAGGGAATATTTTATATCCCACAGAAGTTTTCAGTTTGCACATTGGTAGCATTGCAAATCAAAGGAATAACAACGATACGATGACGCGTTATTGTAAATCGCTAGCATTTCTGACGGACAGAACGGGCAAAAAAATTAACGCACGGATGACATGCGGACGCGACGGAGCGTTGTAAATCCCCCTTTATCAGTGACATAGCAGAGTATTTTACACCTTACAGGATTGCTGTAATGACGTTCCACAGCAACGAGATCCAACTCTCGCTATGAATCGTATCTCATGTATGCGAACTGTAGTGCAGAAACGGCGTGTTTTCGGACCTATGTCCATACAACATTTTTTGTTCCTCTGGCTGCGAGTATTGTTTACCCAAGATATTGACATGCTATTTGAAAACATCCCGTACACGTATACATTTTATTACGTTAAATTACTATATAATACACTTATTTATAATGTGAACATAGGTAAGGTAAATGGCACATCTCATCGAATGCGAGATCAAATAAGGCAGCATCGCACAACTTGACAGAAGGGCAGGAACCTCAATCCAAAATATGTTTGAAAGATTTTTTTTTTTCAAATCATCAGTTATTTCAGTAATATAACAAACACTTTTTAAGAGTGTCATCTTCGGTAGCACAATCGCAGACAGCTGGGAACATTTTAAAATTTCGACTGCGTAGGAGCAGCGTTTAAGAATGTTTCGTATTGGAATGACAGTTCCTTCACCTGTGTTCATAAAGCTGATTTCGTAACAGTGAAAACCTCTCCAATAGGCACTTTCACCGTACTTTTTAACCAGGAAAATTTCACTTGCCTGACATTTAACGAACGAGGGTTATTTTCATCCAACCTCCGATCGGCTGTAAAAAAAAAAAAAAAAAAAAAGGATGAATTGTAAAATACTTGTAATATCAAAACTCTCGTACATCTTTAAGCCATTTTCAACATAATCATCACGCAGATTGAGACACTTGTAACGGTCCACCAGTTTTCCAATACCCTCTGCAAAGTTAGTAGCAGCCTGCCTAATGAATGTTCGTTTAAACTTTTAAACATCTTGGGTATGGTACACGTACGAGGTGCATCAAATGATGTGATTGCAGTTTTGTTTCTTCATCGTATGTCCATGAAGCGATAGCTCCCAAACCCCCTACAACCTCTTGCAAGTTTCCAATAGGAAGTGTTTTATCACCCTCCTCACAGCCCAGACTTGGCACCGTGTGTCTTTCACATTTCCCCTACATTAAACAATTGGCTGGGAGGACGACACAGAAAAAAAAAAAAAAACGGTTTCGTGGTGGCTACAAATATTTTTTCTAATATGGACCTCGCCAAAAAATTTTGTGGTGGTTACAAAAATGTTTTGTAGTCACTTCAAAACTTTATTGGGGACAGCAAAAAATATTTTTGGTAACCACAAAGAAATTTGGTAAGTCCTGACGACAAAATATTTTGTGGTGACCAGTAAGCTTTTTTTCAGTGCACTTCAACAGCAATGACGAACAGCGTAACTCTGTGACATCGTTGTTCAATAAGCAGGCGGCAAATTCTTTTGCAGAGGATATTAAAGCTGGTGCCCCGGTATAAGTGTTTCAATCTGCGTGGTGATTATGTTCAAAAATGGCTGAAATATGTACGTATATTTTCAAAGTACAAACAGTTTACAATTGGGCGTAGTTATGCAGAAAGGGACCAACCCACAATTCACTGGAACTGAGATATTCAAGGTCAAAGTTTACTGTGTGTATCTAAACCTTGTATAACCCACTTTTTTTGGACATTTATTTTCGTTAAACATTGTGGTTAAATGCTTGATCTTTTCCAAGGACATATTGTGGACCTTCTGCTTCTACTTGGTATGATTATCTCATGATAAATTACTTTGCGGATTGGTTCATTCCTGCATAACTCCGTCCAACTGATAACCGTTTATTAACAGCCCATCTGAGGTTGAAAATAACTAACCCTCGTATCAAAGGACAAGAAGAATTTCTTCACAATTGCGCCATAAAATGATAGGCACTGACAGTCTGACGAGGGGATATTCTCAGCGGAAATACTCCACGCCAGTTCAGTTCCTTGCGCCTAGAGGCTGGAGTAGATGCGACGCGCGTATCTCGAATACCCTTACATTCCGACCGACGCCTTTCTAGGCCTCGTATACTCTATCTGCAACCAGGCGGTACTTGTTTTCAACGCTGCATCGCTAGGAATTTGATCTGACATATAACTATAGGTAAGTGAACTTCGCGAATATATTGTCGGTCAGGTAGTACTCCAATACCATATACTTGACTGTAACTTCTGCGATTGTAAGACGGTTGTTAATAAATTAAACTCTAAACATAGCCTGAAGCAGTTAACCATGTGTCATTAATAATCAGGTTATGTAGGATAATTATTAATATAATGATGTCCTTGAACTTTTGGTAGAAGCTGTAGATATTTTAAATATCACAATATTATAGAATTAAATTTTGTCAACGTTGGTTTAATTGCTTGTATTACGGAGTTTGAGAAAATTTCACGTTTACGCAATTTGAATATTGGAATATAAATGTTTGAAATTTCACTTGTTCACTAACGCGTCGTTGTGAAACGTTATGCTATATAGTAGATAGCAATATTCAGCAAGTTGTGCGTTCATACATTACAGATGGCAGTTGTCAAATATGGGATTACATACAGTAACGTAGGGAACAACAATATAAAACATTTTAATAACTTTACACTTCATATATGCTTGAACTACGTAATATATGTTAATAATCAATACGTTAATCACTTGTCAGTCAGAACTGCCTAGTTAGGTATTACCTACAGAACAAGAAAATATGAGGAAATATTATCCTTGCGGCACGTTCTTCTGACAACGATGTTGTGACAACATTTATTTTACTTGAACCGTGACTACTAAGTGAGCTTTGATGGTAACAATCTACGTTAGGACCCATGGACGGAACCACGTACGCAGTCGTTTCGCACGGGAGAATGACAACTGTTTCTGTCAAATTGGGTTAAAGTGGCCGTTTGCGACTACCTAGACCAACAACTCACAACATTATTCTGTAATCAGGATCAAGTTTACCGCTTGATGTTTGATATTTAGTGTCTAAAATGCTTGTTCTATGGTTGTTTCTGAAGGTTTTTATTGTAAATAATTAGTACAGTGATGGCGTTATACGTTTTGTCCGTGCTTAACAGATGTGACGTTAAGTCACAATGGATCAGCAGTGGACTGCCAAAGAGGCATAGAAGTATCCCGGTAAAACCCACTGGGTCACTCCAATGTTCAGTCATTGTTCTATATGTAAATATGTAAGCGAGTAAGTCAGACCATAACGTCACCGTGACTGCCAGTTAAATATTACCGTATTGTTACAATATACATTAGTTTCAGCTCGCAGTATGAGAATGAGAATATGCGTGCATTGAATATTAACATTTAGATACATTATAGGTAACGGTTTTTGTCTGGTTATTGGAAAATTTGTGCACTTTCGTAACTTCGTTACTGTGTTTTACAAATACGTTTTCTATCTTCATGTTTGAGTAATATAAATATACATGTGTCACTTTTGCATTTACTAAATGATTTGTGCGCCGCACTGGTTCAGCCAATATACAGTGTCTGGTCGCTTGAGGAAGGTGTGAACGGGCGATGCTCCAATCCTACAACACAACCTGTGCCCAGCGCAGTTGGAGCGCACCGCTATTCGTTGTTCTGCAGGTTGCCTAGATGCCAGGCTCCCGCTTGCACACAGCCGATGATTGCCGAAATGGACTTTATTTCAGTGGCCCACTTTTTGTGTCCATGACTGTACATGCTCGAGCATGTACACTCGGGACCCAGCTGTGGTCGAAACTGCTACGTTTGGCTACCAGGGATGTCAAAGGACGATGGCCAGGATTGGAGATTGTTTGCGGATGTGTGCTACGCCATCTATTCTACTGCCGATGACGTCCGAGGATAGGCGAAGTTTGAATCGTGCCAAGCTGTACGATTGGTTACAGTCAACGTCATCGCTTCTTACTATTTTGCGCTGCAGCTCTACCGACCTGAATTGTGGTACCCTTGTTTGCCACCAGCAAGGGCCACCATTCGTGTCCTGCCTACCCTCTCCAAGAAGGATCTAGAAACGTAACATTTTCCTGGATTCCTATTGGCTGGCCGAAAAATATGGGGATGGAAGACTCGCTACAAGTGCTTGCGGCGGACTAGCGAAGATCAGAGCTCGCGAAGCTTTGAAATTGTATTTATGCTGTATTTAAGTTAAGTATTAAGGCTAAGTTACGTAGGTTTTTTGTTTAGGAGAATTTGGAAAGGATATCTATGAGAAGTCTATTATTCATAATTTTTCTCGTAGCTAGTACAATATTTCTGGAGCATGTAATTAATTTGTCTTGTATTTTTAAACTTGGGCTACAGCAAGCTTGTTATATAAATGATTGGACAACAGCTTTTTCATATGTATTTTAAAGTTGGGCTACAGTAATTCATCTGATGTAATGCTTGGGCAACAGCAGTTCTCAGACTTGAGCTTAAGGAAGCCATTGTAGTTAAAGTTGAGTCAAAGTAATTCTCATATTTAACTTATCGTATTCAGTTATTATAAATATTGGAGTATTCTAGTCATGCTATTTATTGTAATTTCTGATTATTGTGTTTGTAATTGATTTTAAGGCCTAAGATATAAAAAAAGTGTGATGGGATACATCACAGCCATTAATAAATGCAAAAGACAAAATTCCTCATTTCTAACTCTAAATGTTTTATCTGCAACTAAAGTTTCATCCTATCCTCCCTTGGGGTTCAAAGCTATACACATAACCCATCCAAAGATAAAATGCGAACTTAGGAGCAGGTATGCGCCTCTTACGTGTTTGTGGTTCTTCGCTGTGTGTTTAACATGGATAGGCATTGGCCGACTCCTAAGACATTTCCTGGCAGACTCTTACCCATTTTGCCCTGTGCACCGAGACGTAGGGAACAGGAAAAATGTCAGTTCAACAACCTACGTGCTAGAATCCACTGTGCTGTGTTTACTCACGCCCCGATCATATATCAGTTAGTTGCTACTCACTGAAAATCAGACAGTGAACAAATATACAGGGCTTAAGTATACATAGGACAATGAATGCTAACATGCAGGTCACTGAACTAGTGAATTTTTCCATCCCCTACCAAGGCGTTATACTGTTAGTGAAGTGAAGATAGTTAAGTCAGCACTTAACACCTAGGGCTTTAGCGTTTGTGAGGGGTGGCTTGGTGTATGGAGCAGCGCCAGAATGAATGGACGGGGGAAACGGGAGATCGCAGAAAAAACCCGCCGACCAGCGGCATCGTCCCGCACGATTCTCACATGCGAAAATCCTGGAACCTACCCCGCCGGGAATCGAATGTTGATCGCCTTGGTGGGAGGCGAGAGGTCTGACCCCTCCTCCACCGCCCCCCCCCCCCATGCTGTTAGAGGGCACGTAAAGTGACAGAATAAATAAAATAAATAAACAATGATTTACATTATGCTTAGAGCATTTCATCCCAGGCCGTTACATTACAAATGATGTAGTTCGTGAATTTTTTTAAGTGTATGGAGGGCATGCTCGTCAAAAATCGTTTAGTCATTAATCACAAAAAGGGTCATAAATGCGGGAAGTTATTTGGTTGAAACATTAGAGAAAATCCACACGCGTGAACATTTTGCAGTTGAAAACATGCTTAATTCCCTGTAGCTCGATCGGCTTTAATGTGATGATGTAACATCGGACACGGTATTCAGCTTGGCCAATTAAATGAGATTATTCGCGATCGAGCGAGTCTGCCGAGGTTTGGCCGGACTGCCCCAGCGAATAGCGCCGGGATGGCGACTATAGCACGAGGGGCTGTGATTCATGACAACAGACCATGGTCTCCGGAGAGGGGGGTGACATGTCGAACCCGCTCTGCCGTGAAACAAGGGCGCTTCATTACCCACTGCTGTCGGGCCAGGGGAGGGTGGAGCAGGGGCTGGCGTCCTGCTGATAGATATAGCGAGGGCAGATCGACGTACGGAGCACCCCCCCCCCCCACCTAACTCTTGAAGGGGTGGAGGACCCGCCACAGTAGAGGCCATTGTTCATAATACAAGGCTCTATCATTAGTACTTACATCCATCCGCGTGTTGAGGACACTAGCACTGGTGAATAGAGATAAATAAATGTCGTATGATGAGGATACACGAAGGCCGAGGTATCATTAGAGCCAGTCATTCTGCATCACTTTGTGTACATCTGCAGCTGTAGTTCACGGTTATTGGCAGACTGTGTTTGAGCAGAGGCGTCGCTCATTTGACTGTGCCAATCATAACAAAGTTACTGTGACACCACATGTCTGTTATCAGCGGGTAGAACAAGACGTTGACATATAACAACATCCAGTCACAGAACAAGAAGCAGAGCTGCAGGTGTCCACATGACACACTGAAACAAGTTGGTGCAGAATTATTTTCACCGAAAATAACTCTTTGGTTGGCGGTAAGGACTTAAGTCTAATTACGTCCCATTGAGACTTCTGCTTTTCTTGTAGCATTTTGTGGACGTTTAATAGGGCACACATCTAATTGTATATACGCAGGGCCCGGTAGTTTTCGCGAAAATATTTTTGCCCCACTTTATTTCATTGTCTTACTTGTACACCTGCAGCTCAATTTTATGATTACTGGCAGAGTGTTTTTGTGCAGAGTTATCATTCATTTGACTGTGCCAATCAGTACATGGATAACTGTAACACAACACGTCTGTGATTTGCGGGATTAACCTCCAGACGTTGTATTTTATGGCATCCAACCACTGACCACAAAGCAGAGATGCAGGTGCACAAGTAAGGCACTGAAACAAAGTGCTGCCAAAATCTTTTCGCGAAAACTACCGGGTCCTATATATACGTGTAGCTTCACCCATCTTGCCACCTTTAGTATATAGCAGGAAGAACATAAGTCTCATTATATTTTTATATGACTTATGACCATCTTACCAACCACCAAAGCATTGCTTCTAAGTATCGTATCCCGAATGCAGATGCATTACTGGGTGCCCGTAGCCAATCTGCGCACCCCGAAGGATGACATGAAATGAGGTCCTACAATGTAGAAGCGCCGGAATGAAAAGGGCAAATGAAGCGGGAGAGACCCTGAGAAAACGAATCGAACCTGAATCGCCTTGGTGAGAGGTGAGTGGTACTATAACAACTCTGCCGCCCCGGTCTCATTAGAATTGAGTTGACGGTATATCGTGTAATTTTTTTTGTGTCAACATACCCTTGAAAACGTTGCAGTTTCTTGTAACAGGCATGATTGGGTGGAATACGTATTGACACAACGTAGCTGTCTGCAGGCCAATAAAATGCATAAACTATTACAAAAGCGAGATTTTTATTGGCTCAGTCAAATACGGTAACAATTCTATGTACAAGCGAACGACAGTACCTCTTGATGAGCTGAATATACGCTGAAATCCAGCAAACAGTCAAGTATACCAGCGACAAGTAATCTCTGTTAATGAATTATAGGTCGTTCGGGATAAAGTGAACACTAAAAAATTAACCTTTGAAAAATGTCACTAACCGTTACCGCATATAATTCACCATTAATAGGTAGAGACGGGAAAAATTCGCGCGTTCACTGACCTGAAGGCTAGCCTCCAAGAATATCCGCGTATTCAAGTATACAGCAGCTGTTCATTGGCTGCTCGCTGAAACAGTAAAATGGGCCAGTAATCAGTAACATTTTTATTATTGGCTCGTCGACTTCAAGGCGATGTCAAATAAGTAGGGCCACGATTTTGTCGCGAAAAGATTTTTGCCCCACTTTGTTTCAGTGACTCACGTGCACATCGGCAGTTCTGTTTCAAGGTTATTGGCAGCGTGTCTTTGTTCAGACACGTTTCTCATTTGTCTGCACCAATCAGAATAAGATTATTGTGAGTCTGTACGTCTATAATTTGCCAAGGCCAGTGAGAGTAAAATCATCCAACCACAGACGATGTAGCAGAGCTGCAGGTGTGCACATGACACATCGAAACAAAATGTTGCAAAAATCTTTTCGCCATAAAATCGTGGCTCTACAAATAAGTCAACGGTCAATTGTTAAAGAAGCACGAACTTACAGTTGCTAGAATTCAAACTTGTGCCTGAAAGAAAACGCGAATTTTTCAGGTCTCTATTTATATGGCCATAAACACTTCGCGAAAAATAATTTGCCCCAGATATCTCAGTGCCTTACGTGTTCATTTGTAGTTCTGCTTCATGGTTATTGGCGGCATGTCTTTGAGAAGTGACAGCTCTCACTAGAGTGCGCCAATCTGAATAAGGTTACAACACCACCACACGTCTGTGATTTCCGGACAGAACCTCGTGACACGTGACAGTTAAAACATCCAATCACTGAGCGTGAAGCAGAACTGCAGACGTGTACACAAGGCCCTGAAACAAAGTGGGGCAAAATTCTTTTCGCGAAAAGTTCATGGCCCTAACCATTAACTATAGTCCTCTTACTGATTGTATGGTTGGCAGCGAAATTACGCAATATAGTTCCGTGTATTTATCTACTTAAAAACAACAATACTGAAACAAGATCAACCGAAATCGACACAACGTATTTTATATAATTAATAAACTTATTTTCATCAAATAATTGAGGTACTTACGGACTGCACGATTTATCTTGAACGCGCAAACACCAAGTGGCGTGTCCAGAGAGGTATGTCGTTTCCCGTCGTTAGGCGTTACGCGCGGAAAGATACAAATTGGCTGAAAATAGAACTTTAGCCGGGCTTTTTTGAGAGATCACTTTATTCCGATCCACCTATATTTGGCTGGCCAAGAAAAGATGATTAGATAAAGTTGTCACTTTCATGACGACACATTGAACGTTACTGGCGAATTTTTCTGAGCAGTAATGGAAGTTTCCAATCAATACACGGTGTGCGAAATAAACAATACTTCAGCTGATAAAAAAGGGTATTGATAAATTTTCGGAACTGTAGGCCTGATGAAAGTTCCTCCCATGCACGGAAAATCAACCACCGTATTTCAGCAAATATAAAAACGTTTCTTGTGAATTTCCTGAATTGTAATGGAGGTTATAGGAAGTCGACCATGTTTCAGTGGTAAATGTAAAGAGGTTTCTGGTAAATTGTCTGAAAAGTAATGTAACATTTCGCACACATGTGAAATGAACTATGGTTCAGCTCGTAAATGTAAATGAATGCTAGTAAATATCCTTGAATTGTAATGTATATTCTTACCCTCATAAGGGATGGTAAATTAGAAATTTCAGCTCGTAAGTATAAAATGGTTCAGCGTTACTGTGTTATAATAATGTAACATTAGTTTGCATTTGTCTGTTTTCTAAACACGTTGAACGCCGCTATATCAGTATGGGAAAGAATTCTATCATAACTTTAACGCATTAGTATGTACAAGGTGTGGCGTTGTGTCAAAATCAGAAAGGTACTCTTTTACTCCTTTAAAAAGATGGCACAGTGTTTGACACTCTGGACTTCCGGCAACTGGGAGATTGGGATCCAACGCATGAACCCTCAACAAAATGTTCGTTTCTACAGTTTATTTTGATATGTTACACTCACTGGCTAATTGGCACGTTAATTGGGTGGAGTATTGTGGGGAAGAGCAAACAGCAATAAATTGCACCCGTATTGGCCAGAAATGTCGATATAACGCCATGAAAAAAAAAGTGCAACACTGAAACCGTGTATGGTGTATTGAAACATCACGAAAAATATACATATTTCACGCCCAAAAGAATTAAAACAACATTCGTATAAAGTAAAACATCCGCTCTGTATTAAAACATTATACAAATCAATTTAAAGCCTAGAATACAATCGAAAAAAAAAACGAGAAATCGTTAGCATGTGACTGGAAAATAATAGCTCGAGCTTGTTTTGAGACTTAGCTATGTCATGTTTAGTTACATATTCTGCTGGTAATTTATCTTGTCAGGGTCGAATGGTGGATATGTATTGACCCGATTTCCGGTGGTAACAGAAAGTCATTATCGGGTGTTTACTGCATACCGTTTCGACAACATTTTAGGCGAAAAACAAAGCAAATCTTAATCATTGAGTGACGAAGTTATACTTCACTAGCAGTGAAAGCGGTTCTTTTAAATTTCGGGTGGAGTGCCGTTTTTTTTTTATCTGCCTTGTAAATTCGACTGGAGTCCAAGGTAATCCTGCAGCGCTGAGAATAAATAGGTACTGATACTAAATACTTTCGATCATAAAAACCCCTGCGGCTTTATCTCGCCTGCTGTGTTCTTCTGTGGTATTGTTGCATCGTCTATAAATGCCACGTGGTACGTTCAACATTGAAACGCGACTGTTGCAAAAATTGCACTGAAAATATTACATTTAGTACTCTACAGTTGTCAAATAAAAGAAAAGATTATATATTTATTTGAAATAACTGCGAGGTATAAAGGCACAGTTTTCTGTGCATTTGTCAAAATGCGCATTTATTAAAGATACCGTGCGGCATATAACATTTCAAAAAATTTTTCACTCCACAAATTTTGTTTGATTTTGGGCCACCGCAAAGTTGGTTTGCCGCAGAGTATTTTTGTGTGAAGTGTAAACTAATGCTAACAAAAAATTGTTACTATTAAAACCGTTCAATATAATTTTTAGTTGGGTTTGTTGTAGCTCTTTTTAATACAAGTTTTATGAAAAATTTCTACAAATAAAAATCCTTTTTAATTTACACTTAAAACTATTTTAATTCCTGCAAATATTTTTGCGTTAACTGACATTATCGCAAATTTTGTGTTGTGTCAAAGACGATGATTTTTTGTGTATAATCTTGTGTGTGTGATATCGTTTGGTGTAACTTTGCCTTTGCCTTAAATGTGGTGCACTTGGTTTTTGGTAAGTTTCATGTATTTTTCGTTTCGTCAATTGTTTTGAAACTTTGTTTTTCGTTATTTTATTTGTGTAATATTTCAGGTCTTGATTTTTCTATGACATTTATGCTGACTAACCAAATTCGGCTTGATTCTGTAATTGTATTTTGTCTCATTCTTCGACTCCTGAAACGACAATAGCACTGCACGGGCGTATTTCCTAAATATGTGTTTTAGGTACTTAAATGTGCCTATTTTTATCGTGGACTGATTTGATCCTGATTATAGAAAACTGACGTCAAGTTAGATTCTTATCCTGCTAAGCGCTAGCCAACAATTCTTCTCTCATTCGATTCATATTGCTAACAGTTCCTCGAAAAAACCAGCAGCCGAAAATTTAGTGCTGTTAACTCCATTCGACACGGTAACTTGTACAGGCTATATTTAAAGTTAGTAAATTTCCGTGGTGTAACTGCCCAAAATAATGTATTTTTACTACTGATTACTCGTCTATTTCTGTCTTACTCTAGAATAGCAGTTTCATTATTCATGAGCGCTGGGAGGCGTGGTCTTCCACTCTTCACCCTCTTGACCGCCATGCAGCTCCGAGGGAATTATTTTACAACTGGCTCTCATATTCGTTTTAGGCTAGTTGCTCGGTGTTCTCGTTAGTTCGAATATTCCCATTGAACATCCATTTGATCAGTGGCGTCTCGTAGGTTGTTGCCAGGTAGGACACAAGTTGCAGATAACTATATAGTGTTGTGCGCTAGTTGACGCTACAGCCACTGACACGCTGGTATGTAGGTGCCGCTTATTACTGAATTTTCATAACTAGGGCCCGGTCGTTTTCGCGAAAAGATTTTGGCAGCACTTTGTTTCAGTGCCTTACGTGCGCACCTGCAGCTCTGCTTTGTGGTCAGTGATTGGATGTCCTAACACCCAGCGTGTGGAGGTTAAACCCGCAAATCACAGACGTGTTGTGTCACAGTTATCCATGTACTGATTGGCACAGTCAAATGAATAATAACTCTGCACAAAAACACTCTGCCAATCATCATTAAGTTGTACTGCAGGTGTGCACGTAAGACACTGACACAAAGTGTGGCAAAAGTCTTTTCGCGAAAACTACCGGGCCCTGATGCATAACACAATAAGTAGCCAGTAGATATTTCATGGTCATTAATATACGGCAGCGCGTTCACACGAGTGTACAGTTCTGTGCAACTTGTGCCCTCCCTGGTAAACAACCCTCGAGCCGCCACTGCATTTGTTTAATATCCTGGCTATCGTATTTTATTGACGGTATGTTTAAGATAAATCCTCGCTAGTGCCTGACCGGTAGAGATGATGTTTTATCGTGGTAAAACTCCACTATTTGTTGGATATCAACGCACGTTCAGCTTACCAGAAGATTACTGGTTTTAACTTGTGCTTGGTGCTATTGCCCTATTTGACTGAGCCAATAAGAATCCCGCTATTGTAATATTTGATGCCTATTATTGGTGTGCAGGCATCTATGTTGTGTCAGACGTATATAACCCAATAATTAGAGACATGAAAAATTCGCGTTTCCTTTTAGGCACAAGCTAGAATCCCAGTAACTATACGTTCGTGTTAGTTTCTCAATTGGCCCTTGACTTATTTGCTTCCGAAAGTCACTGAGCCAATAACAAATATTTAACTGAACGCATGCCCATATCACTGCGGAAGTGAGGAGCTAATGAACAACTGCGGTATGCTTGAGTTGGCTTATATTCTTGGACGCTAGTCTACAGGATATTGAACCCTCTATCTTTCCTATCTCTCTATCAATAATACATGTCGCAAGAAACCACAGTATTTTCAAGACTACCTTGGCACAAAAAATTTTCGCGAGATACCATCATCGCTAGGGACCTATGTTTTTCGCGAAAAGAATTTTGCCCCACTTTGTTTCAATACTCAGCATACAATGTTATCTACCAAGCAATTCGTGTTTCACATTAAATATAGATTGAACGTTACTATACAACGCTTGTTGAACCGACCGCTCCTTTGTGTTATGAGGGTGGTGTACACAAGTCAATGATAAATGCTCTACTTGATACATAAGGGTTTACTCATACACATACATACACACACGTATTACCAATGCAGGTCCCTTCTGTCACGCACGCATGACGTATACTTTTTGTCTTTGCGATAATTTCGCTTTGTTGGCAATTAACACTTGATTACGCCTGTAGCATTTCGACACTTCAGTCTTACAGTCCGGTATTCTGACGAAATGTATTGCAACAGTTAAGTTACTTCTCAAACATTCTTAAGGACGCTGCCTCTCTCGGAGTCCTGGGGCAAGCAAGGATAGGGATTTACATGTTACATTATATTAGGTGGCGCTGAATACCCTTTCACGATATCGCTTCCGGAGAAAATAATATATTCTGCATTCAGATGAAAATAATGCAACGGGAATAAAAATGTTAGGAAAATAATAAACATATATTTTCAATTTTTAAAAAATGAAAATAAAAATTTATTAGTAGTTTTCAGGTTATTGAAAACACAGCCTAAAAGATCCTACAGCAATGTGGGTCACACCGCGATGAACAAACAAGTTAGTGTTGACATATGTAGGTTCAACGGGTACCTACTTCCACCTCTCATTTAATTTATAGGTCGTTAGGAATAAATGAACACTAAAAATTCAACCTTTGAAAAATAGCACTTGCCAATACCGCATATAATTCAACATGAACTATAGTCCCCTTACAGCGTGTAAGGTTGACAGCATAATTGCTTAATATAGTTCCGTACATTTTCTAATTTAAATACAACGATACTGAAACAAAATCAACTGAAATCAACATGACTGTATTTTATATCATTAATAAACTTATTTGTCGAACTGTATAGGTACATACTGACTTCACAATTTACCTTACACGCGCACACATCAAGTGACGTGTCTAGAGAGGCTAGACATTTCCCGTAGTTAGCCGTTACGCGCGGAAAGATACGCATTGGCTGAACATAGAACTTTGTCACGGCTTTTTTGAGGGCTGTCTTTATCCTAAACCGCATATAACATGTAAATCTATATTATTGCTCTAGTCATTGTTGTTGGGTAGGGAGCGCCCTTAATG
Organism: Medauroidea extradentata; assembly: GCA_003012365.1. Taxonomy (NCBI): domain Eukaryota; kingdom Metazoa; phylum Arthropoda; class Insecta; order Phasmatodea; family Phasmatidae; genus Medauroidea; species Medauroidea extradentata. Next base: position 1,717 of record PNEQ01130469.1, on the reverse strand, counting down.
CAGAGGCACATGTTTTAATATTTAAGTTTTTTTTAAGAGAGTGACTTACGTATACATATCTACACGCCAGATTATTCACAAGTATTTAACGCCCCACACAAAGCTTATTTCATACATAATATGAAATAATAAAAATAAAATATGTCTACGATTTCCGGACACTTGACAGATGTGGTTTATCTGCAATTGTGAAGGACGCCTGTGAACAATACGGTCATATAACACGTTACTGCAGTTATTTCTCAAAGGATCATCATTTTTATTTCTCGCGATTGAATTATTGGAAAATGACACTAGTCTACATGTTTATGCCTACGTGTTTTAGCTTACACGTTTTGCTCCAAATTATTTAAAATAATAAGCCAAATGCGTGTGGCGGAAACACCTCGCGAATCACATTGGATATATTCAGAATGATCAGAAACGACCGCATAATAAGCAATACTATGCGAATCCTGGGGTAAATTGACGGCGAAAATGTTGCCTGATGGCATTTTACGAGCACATTGTAGCAAAATTGCACGGAGTAACGCCACTCTTTTGCTCCACGGATATCTTACTTATATACTACTATTCTGACATGCATACAGTAGCATGTTCAAATTCCGAGCAGTCTAAACATGATTCTACTTTTACTCGACATAACATACATAAAATAATACCTGGACGTGGATTGCATGACGGGACATTCTCCATGCTGGGTTGCCACGTTGTGCGCGAAATGTGGTACAACGTTTAGCCACAAACATTTTCGTCTGCAATTCAGCCCAGGATTCGTGTAATGTCTTTATACGACCATTTGTGGTCATACTGTATATAACATTTATACCTACTCAAGGGGTGCATACATATTTAAAATTGTTAATCTTCCCTTTCCTCCAGCCTCACTCTGCGGAGTAGCGGTCTGGTCTCGTGGGGCACTTATCTCACGGAAGAAGGGCGGCTATGGTCGCGCAGATGTATTTAAAAGCGCGGCCACCGGCGAGTTAAACGACCTCACGTACGCTGTGCAGAACCCGTTACGTCGCGAGATACTGCTCCAGTCAGAGATAAAGACTTTATAGCCTTAGCCTCACACGGGAGCTCTGCCAACGTCGGCTATGTGCAGCACCGGTTACCTCTAGCTACCGCTCCAATTTCTACGTATACCGACCTTTTTGGAACGTGCAGGACTTTAACTGTAAAGTAAGCACTTCATACACAGATAAAACACTAATCTTGCTGCAACCAAACTTTTACCCGTGTTAAATTTCTTCGAACGTATTATTTTCCAGTTAAATCTATTTTTGTTGTGATATTATTAGTGTTATTACACGTTTACAAAGCCTTACATATATATAACGGAAAATGCATGATGAACTGTCATTGGTAACAAACATTAAATAACGTTTCCGCGACTAGTCTATATGTTAAGATAAAGCTCGAAGGAAACGCTACTATTGTGCGTTCATTAATTGATTTTGTTTTTCAAAAGTAGCTTATGTTATATTAATACGAAAGGGTTTAACAGCATCCTACTGTGGTGTCCTTTGGCCAAAAGCAACTATTCAAGGGCACCACAATAATTTCTTATTAAAGGGAAAGTGAAATTTATCCCAAGCAAGGATAAACCTTATATCTCAGCAACAATAATTTAAAAAAAAAAAAGGATTCAAAAAGTTCTGCGCGACTCATTACATAATAACTTCACTAATTTTATTACACAAAAACACTACAC
>PNEQ01130468.1:75547-151147 GCA_003012365.1 Medauroidea extradentata | reverse complement strand
TTGAGAAATGGCTGCGGACAAATCCCGGGATGTGTGTTACACAATATCAAGTAGCTACACTAGTGACAGAAGCATATGGGAAAGCGGCAACAATTGAAAACTCTGTCAACGGATTTCGATGCACAGGAATCTGGCCACTTGATATCACTGTGCTGAAAGATTGTGACTTTGCACCAGCCGAGAACCTTAGCCGCACAGACGATCCTCCACCAATCAACGAAAAAGATGTAACTTCAAGACCACCTGACGACACCGCCACCGCTGAGTCATCTACACCTAACTCAGATAGCAACAGTGCTCTTTCAACTGAAAAACAAAGTGATGCAACTGGCTTAACTGTAACATCAAAAAACCCTTCTTCTAGCAAAATCACAGTGTCTATTGAATCCCTTTCCCCTATTCCTAGACCAAACAAAAAACGTAGGTTGTCGAAATGCCAACGGGCTCTTGTTTTGACCAGCAGCCCGTACAAAAACGATTTAGAGTTGACAAAAGAGCTGCAAGTAGCACAGGCTAAAGTTAAAAAGTTAAAAATGCAAATTGCCAGAGATGCGCCTAAAGGCCAGCAATCATCCAAGCCTAGTACCAAAAAGGGAAATGTAAACAGAACTAGATCAACTAAGAAAGGTTTTTCCTCCACAAGAGTCCTAGATCACAATTTAGGCCTACACCAGCCATCCACTTCGACACAAGGTGATGTTTCGATCGACGTTGAAGTGCACAGTGACGACTGGTATTGTTCTGTTTGTGAAGAAAAATTTGTAGAAGATATGGTTCAGTGTTTAGTGTGCAAATCCTGGGTACATGAGAGTTGTGCAGGTGCGAGGTCAGGACTAAAACATTTTGTCTGTGTAGACAGTAAATAACTTAACACTTATTGCATTTACAGTAGAAAAAGTCAAACTTTATTAGCGTTTAAATAGTACCTTAACCCCGTGAGTTAGTTTGTGTTGTACGATTTATTGTCTTAACTAGCTCAATTTAATAAATTGTGGTACGAATTAGGACATAGGTGGTACGATTTAGGAAACCAGTTTCCTATATCGTACCAGTTGCATCTTGTTATAAAAGTGACATTCTTTCTTTCCAGATGCTAAATTTTGACGTCTTACCTATATAATTATTTTCTCTAATGTGTATAATATTTAATAAAAATTGCCGAAACCTTATATTTATTACCTGTATGCAGCAAAAAAATTGAACGTAAAAAGTGGTACGATCTAGGCAACTCTCCCCTATTTTAGAACATCCGCTTTAGAACGTGTATTATATGTGATACATATCAGGAAGAGAATAAAAATAAAATCTTTACTTATGATATGACGTACTTGTGTTACTGATTTCACAAATCCGTACTTGCCTTGAGCGAAATGATTGTTTGTATAGAAATTAAAAATGTCGTACCTGCCCTTACCAGTCTGAGTGATCCACAGACAAGTCAGAATTGTGTATAGTGACTGATTAACCAACAAAATTTACAATACTCCTACTAGTAGTTTAAACTAGCAATAACATTTTCAACCAGTTATGACTACCTTTGAATATGTAACATGAAGTTACATGTACGGAAAATTTTCCCTTTCATTTATTAATGCAATCGCTAAATACGTGTTGCGGAATTCGGATTTCGTTACGGTAGCAAACATTTTAAAGGAAAGAAATTTTTTTTAACGGCTGTTACCTAGCCAGCTTGTTGCACACCACCTTCCTTCTGCTCGCAAAAGTGAAGATATTTTGCCAGCACTTAATACCAAGGGAAGTGGGAGTGGGTGCGCCAACAGCAGTTCCTTGCACACGAAAGCAACCATACATGATAATGATGATGATGATGATGATGATGATGATGGGAGTTCTGCCCGACGGCAAGTTTAGAACCACGGACTGCGCCGGGTGACAACTATGGCCAAATAAATCAGTTTTGCACGAACATTCAATATGTACAACTTGCACATCAAAATACGAATGCGTGATTATTTATTTTCGTCCCAGCTGAATATCATTCAACGAATGTTAATTTTAAGTAACACAAAAATTCTGCAATTTTAATAAGCAAAACCAAAAATTTAGTTTTGAAAGAAATTGTCACTCAAGGCAATGTTTATTGCGTAGCTTAAATCGTTCTTAGCAAACTACGCTCGTTTTGAAACTAATGCATTCCATTTCTCGGTGAAATTTTTAACTAAATAACGCGCGTGCCCAATGCAGTGTGTAAACAACGGTCCAGTTCCAACTACCCGGTTTCGTCGCTTTGTGTTGATGCGTACTAAGTCAAATTATGCGGTTAGTATGTTCCTACATAAGTTATTTTTTAAATATGTACATAGAGCAGGTATATTTCAATTGATTTTATTTCTGTGTTATTGTATTTAAATGCAAAAATACATGGAAAGAATTCACTGCCAACCACATGAACAGTGAGGCAACTATGGTTAATCCTGAAGTAAATTCAAGAAATGACTAGTAAATTTTTTTCTAAAGGTTGATTTTTATTAAAGTGCTAAGTCTATCCCGAACCATTTGTGTCTTATTTTGAATGCTGATAGAGACAGAACTTCGTCAGATAATTTTTTAATTTCTTTGATTACTGGTACTTCCCAAAATATTTATTGCGCGCTTTATGTCAAAAATATAATAAATTTTTTATCTATGTCTCCAAGTCGAGATTGTAACAGCTTGAATGACAGGCACTTCAAAAATTATTACATTAACTTTTACACATCCACTACATCATTTGGCTATTAGAGTTTTTTTACTAATGTACGATACCGGTGATAGTATGTCATTACTGCGTGTGTAAGAATAAACTGCTCATTATAACTCTTAAGTCAAATGCTGAGGGGAAAAAATGTCCTGAATTTGTAACAAAGAAAAAAAACTTGAAAGGACTGCTGAACGTTATGGATTTAGTGACTTAGCTGAAGGGTTAAAAGTAGTTTTGTAACATAGGCAAGTATCTTCAAAGGTAAGAGAAACACTATTTTATGCAGTTCAAGGACACAATAATTTAGAGCTTGACACATTTGAAATATTTTAAAAACCTTACTTCGGCTCATGCAAAAATACACGTTAATTAAATGATCTCTTCCAATAAGTTAAAGTTTTGGCTCTCAGCTGTAATCATATAAACAATATTGGATTGTGGAAATTAGTTATCTTCACCGCACGCCATAAACAACAGCTTGCTCAAAGCCTCGCTCTGTGCAGTTAAAGCCATGAATACTATTTTGGAATCAGCAATTGAATGCGTTGTAGAACATGCAATTTGCCATCAGTATATCTGCAATGAGGAAATAAACGATTGTTCAATCGATAAAGTGACAACTTACGACTGTTTATAATCACATACCCACAAATAAAATCACAGCTTTCCTTCAATGAATTTTACACAGTGTTGTTTGCTATGTGTACTATATAAAACTCATTCTCGATTATTGCATTACAGACAAATAATTAAAAAACTCATTCAATTATTTTCTTGTGTCATCAGCTACACATCTACATTGTACACTGTCGTAAAATGTTATAAGTATATTTAAAAAATTAAGTAAATTATCGTTACAGGAGACCAGAAAATTCTGCGTTTCTAAATTCCTGCGTCAACGGCATTTAGGTTGTTAGTACTTGTGAATTAATAGCGTTTGTTCACCTTTTCTTGTGTGAACATTTGCCCTGAAATTATTTGTTAAAAGAGGTTGGTTCTTTGTCTTGACTGTATCCACTACAGTACGTCAAGTATACGAAAGTACGAAGACAGTAAAGATACAAACGGGAAACAAGAGCGATTGCTTTGAAACTAGAATACAATTAAAGTAATTTGTGAACTGTGACTGTCTTCATTACTGCAGACAATATTATTCAACTTGAGCGTTCTTTGGTTCCAAACATACAATCGGAAAAATTTTTGTTTCTTTCGATAGTATTCTGTAGGATTCTATCGACGCCACATTCGCTTCAACAGCTGTTAAAAGGGATCGGTAAACTTTAAACATAATTTTTGATCCAGGCGAGATCCCACGTACTTTTCATTTTGGAGAAAGCCTCCCAATAATAAATATGGCTTTACATACGTTATTTTGCCAGAGATCAAGTGAGATAAGTAAAAATTGTTTTCGCATCTGCCTGTACTTATATTTCCTATAGCAACAAGGTACGCTTCTTTCATACTTTTTTTGTCGTCAGAACGTCGATTTGGTGTGTTATCGTCTTTGTGGTAGTATGAACGTTTTCCATTCTCGAAAGAACTTGCCGGAAATGGAACTGTGACTTTTTGATATTTCGTGCTAAGTCATTGATTGACAGCGTGGTGACTTGGGAACTTGAACGACTGGCTGCCCAAAAGAGAAAACAAATTTGCTATGGTTCAGCCTGGAATTGCTTTGCAAATAGCTTTATTCCACTTGTAAGCTGGCCCTGAAAGTCTCTTGGGAAGTTTTCCTTTGCTTTGTCATAAATTCGTAACAAACGGTAACAATATATTTTCTAAGTAGTTAAACATCGATTATTTACTACGAATAGGAAAAATGTCAGTATACTGAAATACATCAACTTCTAAATATATCACGATATTATATACTATTATTCATTAAAATATAATTTATTTTATTCTCACATTTGAGAACACAAAGTCTATCAAATAAAAATATTGCCACTAATTAAAAAACTGTTGCCATCTTACACTGTGCAGACATATACAAATTATGTCATAACATATACATGAAATAATCATTATTGGAGTACTTATGTAATAAATCAAATAACTAGTTTAATGCAGAATGTTTATTACAATTTGTAGGCTGTATGAAAAAAAAATCTCTTTCTGTATACAAATAAATATGTTACTAATAACTAGTCCAATTATTTAAAATGTATATTAGTTGTATTCCTATAATTAAATCACACGCTTTGGTAAAAATAACACAATTTAATTGTGGCGAAAACCTCGTGTAAATATCTATATGCAAAATTTTGTAAGAAATATTATGTTGGGGAACATATATGTTCTAATCCAACACATAGCCAACTATTTAAACCAAATACCATGCGTTAGGTGAATGTACTTCCTTTACAAGTAAGAACTAAGGCAGTACATATGTTCCATAGAAAACCTATTATTCAGTAAAGACAAAGCATCTGTATTCTAGAATTCTAATTCTAATGAATTTATAAGCGTCAGATTTAACAAACTGGTAACTGGAATATATGTAATATTGTACTCTTAGATTCGTAATTGAGCATACAATAATTAAGGGAATGGTGTTGTTTTCAAATGCATTCTAGGCATTTTATAATATTAATAAAACAATAGTCAAATTATTTTAAATACATAATTTTAAAAGACTTATATCGACAATTTTCCCAAAAATCGTCATTTATGTCATAACATCAGTGTTTGTTATATATTTTTTTTGATTTTGTTAATATATTTACACAAAATTTCACACCTTGACATAAAATTCACTCTTATTTATAATTGATAGTAATTATACTTATATTTTCCAGTTATAACTTAAGATGTTTTGTTTTTAAACAAAGTCTTTGTTATTGAGTGATGTCGTAATTCAAGCAATCTGGATATTAGAGCAACAAAATTTATTCAATATTTCAGTTTGTGAAACACCGTAAATTGCTATTAGCAAAACTGTGAACTATTCAGCATAGCTTTTATTGCGGTTGTCTTAGAGACACTGGAAAATCGCGGGAATAGTTGGCTGTATGCTAGGCTCGAACGTGATGTATATAACACTGAATTTTCGTATCTACATTGGCTATGGTTTATTTGAAGCATTGTTTCTCTCTACAACAGGCCCAGTTAGAACAGTAAAGTTTAAACACACAGCGTGTGTGATTTGTCCCAAAACTGTTCACACGTGTCACGGTTAATATAATACAGTTTATTGGATACAATTTTAAAAATTTTCGCAATTTTCCAGTGTGTCTACCTATTAGTTAAAATACAGTGGCTATTACCCCAGTTAGTAAAATTAACTTGAAAGCGTACGTCCCGTATATCAACAAATAAAAAACTTTTAATATTTAAGTATAGTTTACAAGTCAACTGTGAATATAAAGAGGATGACTTTTTTCTACTCCTTAATAATCAGTTACAATCAAAGATTATTTTAACAGAAAATAAAACGTCATAGTATTAGAAATAAACGAAGTTTAATACCGAGATAATTATAGTTTAGCTTTTACCTTACATTTTATTCAGCAGAAATTAAAATAAAATATATTTAAAAAATAAAATTGATTTCGTTAAATATATTAAATTGCTTTCATTTGTTCCAGAGAATGAACTGTACTGTTTTAAGGTGAATTTTAACTTCTTTACGTTAAGAACTTGACTGAAAGCTTGGTACCATATAATTTTGCCAACCAATAAAGAAATAGGATATCGAGCATTTCACAAATCAAATCACACATGCCAGTTAAAAGCTAGAGCCCACCTTAACATTATATATACCAAACCTGTTTAAAGTGCATTCAGTCTTTAAATGTTAATACGTTAATTCACCTACTAAAATTAGCACATATTCAGAAATATAATATGTATCATAAATATTTTGACACGAAATAATGCAAAATATCTAAGGCGATTTCGCAGCTTTAATGGTACGGTTCACCTCAGTTCTCAACGACTTTTTTTGTTATTATATTTGTACCAGATAATTTTTTTTCGTATTTTAGACATAAATTGTGATTAAATCTTCCTTTTAGTAAAATTTGTGTATCTCTTATAGTTTATAAGAGGAAGATTTAATAACAATTAATGTGTAAAATAAGAAAAAAATATCTGGTACAAATATAAAAACAAACAAAAAAAGACGTTGACATCTTATGTGAATCGCGCCCTTAATTAAAACATTCTCAGTTAGTGCTAGTTATATTATGTTATATTTATTTTAGATAAATAATTGGTAAGAGTGGTAAACCAGCTGACCATAACGAACAGTACTCGATAAATATTTGTAAATATATACTCACATAATGATGAAGAGGCCGCGCATGTACTCTTGCATGTTGTCAGTAAGGTTGACCGCACACAAGCCAACACCTTTGAAATGTTCTGTCATGTAGCTCTGAAACAAAATAAATCATTCTCTTAATGTCAATAACAATTACTTGCTCTCTTTAACAATCGATTAATGTCTAATGTTCATGATAAAAAAACATGTTCGCACTTTTACCATGTTCCTGTTTGTACGTAATCATAAAATACTAGCAATTACATTACTTACTAGTTTACCTGAAATTACTTTTTAGATATTTAGGTAAGAAACATTTCAAAACAAGAAGGGCTTCGTTGTCTCAAGTGGTTTACGCGCTATCGAGGATTCAATTAAAAAATATTTTACGACTTTCCAGCCACTTATTTTACAATTTTGAAAAAATCCCGTCTTAGTGAATGTTATTGGGTGCCTTTGTCATAAAGGAATGATACCCTTAAAATGTCATGTTTCTAGCTCCAGTGGTTTGGCCCGTGCGTTAATAAGTAAGTAAGTGAGTGAGTGAGTGAGTGAGTGGTATTTAGCGCGTGTGAGCATATATATATATATATATATATATATATATATATATATATATATATATATATATATATATATGTGTGTGTGTGTGTGTGTGTGTGTGTGTGTGTGTTGGTGTGTGTGTGAGTGTGTTTGTACAGTGCATGTGTGTAGGTGTGTGTGTGAGTGTGTTTGTACAGTGCATGTGTGTAGGTGTGAGTGTGTAGGTAGGTTGTAAGTACCAGCATCTCGTAGACAATGTAGCAATTTGAGCCTAAACAGTAGGTTCACAAACACATCAAACAAAAAAGTAATCTGCCACAGCTCGCACGAAGAGAACATCGTAGCGGTTTCCTGATGTTATTTTGGAAAATCTGGGAAAATAAATTACGATGACTGGACTTGGAATCTAACACTGATCTCAGTGAATGCGTGCGCTCAGCGTTTAACAGACGTATTACCTGGCTCAGTACTGCTAAGAATAAAGTTTTAACGAGATGGAAGCTGCTTTACACTTCCAAGTATATATATACGGTAGTTAAAATTACGTAGCAAATTTCTATACTTATTTAGTTGTCGTACTCAGATTTTCTACCTTCATAGACATGTCTACCAGATTTAGTTTTCCTCATTTGATGTGCGGTGACAGCGGGGCGATTAAGTTTCAGACTGCCACACTCTAAGATAACCTTATCGCTTAGTACCCAGCGGGCCAAACTGGCGTTCAGCGTTTTCGTTCATTTTTTATATGGGACTTTGACTTAAAATACACGGCCATCTTGAATTGAATGGTGTCAAGCATGAGACAATATCGCATTTGATAAAGGAGAACATGAAAAATGTTTACTAAAACAATTTATGTTATTTTGTTAATTAATATATTATAATTTGTAAATACTCTACCACTGCCTGACAAAGTTTACTTACCTACTGTAGTTTAAAAGTATAATAATTTAGTAGCTTGTTTTCGTCTGCTCTTCACGTTTGTAGCTTGGATGCCTTCCTCACAACATTTTCAATTTACAGTACTTTTCCCGCAACATGTATTCCTGAAGGCATGTCAACACTGTTGACATCTCATGTTCTAAATGTTAAATTTACTAAACCTTTTTACACTGTGAGATAGAAGATTACATCAATATATGTATATATTTTTATGATAGTAAATAACACATTGTGTAGGAAGTTTGTAGCGAAGTCCAACGTATGCGATTAGCATTGTGTTTTGCGAATAAGAGCGGTATTTATAAAGTTGCTGCTGTCTAGAAACAATCTTCATTAATTTTGAAGGAGTTCAAAACCAGATAAATGTTATAAAATAAACCATTTATATATACATATATATATGTGTGTGTGTGTATATGAATGCACACTTTTGCAAATTTATGTTGCCGAGTTGCAGAAAATAACAAAATAAAAATAAAATCTATAAAGAAAAGTCACTATCGGTTGTTGTCAACGAACAAAGTATAATTAAATAAAGGACTAAAGTCGTATCCAGATTGGCGATACAAATAATCTAAAAGTAGATAAAAAACAACACGATATAATTCCAGAAACGTAAGAACATTAAAACGAAAAAAAAAATCGTATAAATTTGCCACAAAAATGTCCGAGGACGACAATAAAAACACACAGGACAAGATGCATGCATGGATGTGAACACAGAACACATAAGAAAGAAATCACAGACGAAAAAAATGTGTGTTTCTTTCGACGACAATAGAAGCGACGTTGCGGAAACTAAGATCTGTTTCCGTCTTTGGGCACAGGTACAAACTGAGGAACTCCATCAGACTCACTCGAAATTGTCTATTTTTACGTGTCTTATCATTGACAACAGCTAATGTCGCTTTATTTCTGCAAATTGACAGCATCAGCTTGCAATTGCATACGTCCACAACAAACGATTTAGTTAAGTCTATGCCAAGATTTCTGTTAAGAAATTATACAGCTGTTAAAATATGTCTTAAAAACGTTTGTTTAGTTGTAAATTAATTAATTTTATTCTTTCAGTAAATATATATCTACGATTTTTCGTGCTGCAACCAAGAATAATTTTAACACAAAATTTACTTATTTGTGTTGACAGAACGTTTGCTTATTTACTTCTACCAATTACAAAGATGTATTCGTTGTTAATTACTTCATTATGAACAATTCACAGACCAGTGTTGCAGCAAGATTCAACAAATCAAGTAGTTGGAACGAAAGTAACTGTGCATACTTATCGCAGAGGCTTGTTTCATTCACATTTTGGGGTAACAAGCACACGTTTGTGCATAAGGAAAATCCTTCATGTTGTACAGTACATTCTCATAACGAATTGAAAACCTTTATCTTATCTTCAATATTTAGCAATTTTTAACATAAAGATAATTGAAAATAACGAACAGACTCGATATTTATTCTTTCCTGTCCAAATTAACATCCCTGATTATGTCTACGATTGTATCTAAATGTGAGTCTTTCCAGAAAGTGATAAATTACTCACAAAATATGTCGCTTACATCAGAACAATTGGCATATATTACGAGTGAATCTGTCGCAGATGGCGAATTCTCTTGAAATCATTACACACGACTTCAAAATCGGTGAAATTCGTGCTGATAGGAAAGTGAATATTTAACCTTACAAATAAAAAGAAATTTTAGTAAACGCTTTTTGGTAAAAATGCTAAACTTCTGTGCAATTATTTTCTTGCACCCAATCATTCCATTTTGAGAAACAAAAATATAGGTTTAATTGTAGGCCCATTGTAATTTTTATTTAATGCCCTACATTTTACAAAAGTAACCAGTCATATAGGAAATTATTTTATCCAGTTAAGAAATAACACTTAATTAATTTTACCGGAAAATAATATTCTCAATATGTTTCAGCAATTTTTACAAACTATGGAAACATCTCAAAAATGAATTGTAAAAATTATGACGTGTGTGATAAGAATCTTTTTTGAATGGAACGCAGAAAGTGTACGGCATGATAAAAAGCCAGTAATATTTATATAGCCTAAGATAGATTTAAAATGAATCATCGAGATTAACAATATTAGTAATAAAGGTAACAAAAATTACATTTATATATTTTGTTTCGTGGTGAGCTCAGAGTGGTAGAATCGTTTTTCGGGAAAGAACACGTTATTTGATAGATTCAACAGTATACCAATGCCGCCCTAAAACGTACATACATGTTACACTCTTTATTTAAGATATAAATTAGTAACTTGATCCTCTGCGAGGATTAATAGTAAAAAAACGGTTGATATTGCATTTGTGTTAGGAAATTCTGACGCCCTCGAAAGCAGTTTATTATCGAGGCAAGAATTTCGCTTGTGAATGCATTGGTATAACGAGCTCATTCGGTCTATGATCACGTGAATGTTTATGTTTACCTCCCGGAATGCTGCGAAAATGGTTTGTCCGCAAATCCCGCAGAGTTACGTTCGTTACGCCCACCACGGGCACTCTCATACATACACACATATCTAGCCTCCCAGCCTTCCCTCCTCCCACGCTGCTGTGCCTAGCAGTTAATCATCGCTAAATGGGCTACTGGTCGAGGAGGATCCCCTGCGCGTGCCAGGGTAACCGCTAGTTAAATCCTCGCTTTGTAAACAACGCCCGGGCCTAAGTCCAGACAACTCTCTCTCTCCTCCCCAGGGACCTTGTTCCACAAGGCATCTCGCAGTGTAATCCGCACACTCTATTTTCGCTCTTCAGGTGTTCGAGACAGCGGAATATTTTTATACGTCGCATTTAGAAAAAAAAAAATTAAAATTTTTTTAACTAAGCTACGTATTTCATCGAGAAATACTTTACTATATATCCACTATATTTTTCCCTCTGTTACAAATTGTACGTAAATATACCATTTTATGAACACTTGAAAGAGATTTTGGTCAGCGCTTAACATCGAGGTCTTTAGCGCTGGTGAGGGTTGACATGAGGTGAATATGGAGCGGCGCAGGAATTAAAGGGCGGGGTAAACGGGAGATCCCCGAGAAAATCTGCCAACGAACAGAATCGTCCGGCACGATTCCTTCATGCGAAAATCCGGGGACCTACCCCGCCGGAAATCGAACCCGAGTCGCCTTGGTGGAGGGCGAGAGGTCTGACCATTTTGCCACCGTGTCCCCTTGAACACTAAAAAGAAGAATGTCGTGAATATTGCTAAACTATCAGTCTTCCGCGGCTTTGCTCGCGAGTATTATTCATAACTGATAGTATTTACTTTAATTGAATAAATCTCTTTGTACACCAGATTGGTACCTCAGTCATCAAGTGTTAGAATGACAAAGCTGCAAGTTGAGCTAACTTTGCAGCAGAATAAGTAGCTATAGCTGACCACGTGAAAATTAGTTTCAAGTTCGTCCCTGCCACTAATAGCGACTTCACCTGGGACTTCTTTCTATCACTGCAAAGTTGACGTTGTAGAGTAGTTACAGACTCTTAAATGTAAGATGTTAATCGAACGAAAAACGTCTGGTTTACCACGTGCATTACTATTGGTGACGGTGCCCTCTATTGCATATTTTCAAAATATTCACTTGAAGTTTAATGCCATCAGAAAGTTGCGGTAGGAAAAGGTTTCGCGGAAACGAATTTGGTGCCGATAATATATTATGTGAGCTGGTGTTGTCGTGGGACCTAAGTGGAAAGTGAGCTGCATAATACATTTTACCCCTTTTAAACGACTACATGCAAATTGCACTAATTCGATCTGGTTTGCAGTTTTTGTGTGTCAGAATTGAACGTTCACATGCAGTTTTTAACGGAATTCGAGCCCAGAACCTCCCGGAGTGTAGACCTGAGCTACTAACAACCGCGTCACGTAGCGTCGAAATAATTCATTGAAACTAATTTAACTTAAAAATAAAATATTCATGTCCTGGGCTTATTGAGATTGCACAATATCACGTATCGATATGTTTTTGTAGCGTGAACTCCTGTATGGTTTATTTCTCGCTGGTCATACTTGCTTTTCGGATCGTGTGCCTTGAAAGTTCACAAACTAAGTTTTGTTCTTAGTAATCAAGTTATCTCATAAGGTAATAAAACTTACTTAAAATTTTTTTAAATACTTATGTAAGCATCTTTCTGACGCGAACAACACCTCAATATCTGTACTGGTTAGATAGGTATCATGGGTCGATGGAAAACAAATTTTGCGCTTTTTCACCCTTTTGGGTATAGGATTTCGAAATTTTTTTATTTCACATCTTAGACATTTGTATCAGTATCCCACTGAAGTCCAATCATAACGGTAGCCCATTAAGACGAACCAAAATCGATCATATATTAAAAAACACGAATTACCCCTGCACAGTACTGAAAGTTCGAATTTGGAAAAATTTAAAAACTATTTTACGATTATTTTTGTAATCATCATCCTAAAACAAAAACTTACTGTATATCTCGATGGGTTGGATAGATATTGAGGAATTATCTAAAACACATTACCGGTCTTTTCACCTCCTAAGAGAGTGAATATCGAAAAACAATTTAATAAAGTTTTAGAATCCTTTACTGGTTTCTCTTGGACGTAAAGAAAACGACATTAGCCCACTGGATTCAAGATATATATACGATTAATTAAAAACACATTTTATCATTTTTCACCCCTTTTCACGTCCTTAGGTAGGGAGTTTCGAAAATTCGTGAAATAACTTTTCAGGTATTTGAGTAATCATCAGTCTTAAACAAATATCACGTCGCTATATAAAAATCTATGTAATCGATATGTATCAACTGTGAATCGAAAGTACATTTTACACTTTTTAACCGCTTTGGGGCCGAATTCGGATAATATATTTAATGATGTATGGGATATTTACAAAAGCATCACTCTAAAAGCAAAGATCACTTCAATGTCTCCATTGGTTCGATAGATATAGAGGAATATTCGAAAGCACATTTTACGTATTTTCACCCCCTCAATTAATGAATTTCGAAAAGTCTTCGAGTCTTGTCATAGATAATTGTATACGTAACCAATTGAAGTAAAAATCACGACGACAGTCAATTATATTTCAGTAATATAGACGATTCATAAATAACACATTTTGCCCGTTTTTACTATTTGGGGGTCGAATTTAAAAAAAAATCCTAAAACTACGTTTTGTGTATTTGCGTAAGCAACATTTTGAAATGAATACCAACTCTCTATCCCGAAGGGTTCGATAGATATCGATAGTTAATCGGAAACACATTTATTGTCTTTTCGCCCCCTTAAACATGAATTTCGAAAAATCCTTAAAATAGCTAATATGGATTTTTATGAGTGTCTTATTAAAGTAAAAAGCACAGTGATAGGCCGTCGGGTTCGAGTTCTATCGACGTTTCTTCGGAAACTCATTTCACCCCTTTTCACCCCCTTAATTTTCGAATTTCGAAAAACCCATTCTTAGCGGGTGCCGGGCCAAGGGGAAGCTTCCCTCAAAATTTCATGGTTCTATGTCCAGCGGTTTGGGGCTGTGCGTTGATGAGTGAGTGAGTGTGTCAGGACACTTCATTTTATATATTAAGATTATAACATTTACAGTGGCTGTTCTCGCAGGAATAGTTTAAATCTGGCCACTGACTATTAGATCGCGAGATGATTAATTTCTTTTTCCTCGTTATTTCCTTGAATACATCCCACGTTTGATATGACACCCTCGTTATTGTTCTCTTTACATTTTAGTCTTCTGGCACATACAGTACACGACGCTCATTTTTTTTTCTATTTTTTAACATGCAACCGATTTACATGAAAATATCGTGATAGCTAAATAAATGCTTGCTTTTGAGAGCCTTGCTCAGTTGCATATTTCAGAAAACGATTTATTTATCTACTATTCGTGGAAATAAATATTACTATGTGTGCCAGAAAGTCATACTAAAGCGATCTTGAATAACTGCTAAATTGTAAATTTAAATCCTCTATTTCTACGATACCAAGTCGAACTCTAATGTCGATAAACACGAAATAGGAAAACACATAACAAATCTTGGAAAATTGTATTTTTAAGGTTTGGTTGCACACTTTAAGAGCTACTTAACTGCTTAGAAGCGTATCCAAAATGTTCCAGTTACAGCACACATTTTAGTTACAATCGGTCCAATAGTTAACGAAACTTAACAGAAACATCATTAAATTATGCTTATATTTTCTGAACCTTCAACAAAATTGAACAGGACGATATCAAACATTGGTTCAAGATAAATAAAATAAAAATAGTGTTAATCTCAGTAGAATAGTTACGAAAAATGTGAAAAATAATATATATATATATATATATATATATATATATGTGTGTCAATCAATTGAACAGAATAAATCATAAAGGAACTAACCCACCATTCACTGGAACTAAGTTAGTCAAGGCCAAAGATTTCTGTGTCTTTCTAAATCTTGTATAAGCGGTGTTTTTCTGAGATCTATTTTTTTTGTTAAATATTGCGATTCAGTATTTGTTCTTTTTCTAGGTCATATCCATGATCGTCTCCTTATACCTGGCATTATTATATTAAAATATATAATTATTTGGGTTTGTACCTTTCTGCTTATTGCCGTCCAATCTATGTTGCGCTATTTTTCAAAATAGATAGACCTACAGCATTGAACTCGGCTAAAATCGTTCGGTTCGAACTTATAGTCTCGTCCGAAATTTTATGTAAAATATGTATTCATGCCGTGGTATCATCCATTATGGCGGACCTACATCAATATAGCATACTGTATCTCATCCAATGCTTAGGCGATGAACTAAAAAAATGTAACATTTATTTGAATCGGTTATATAGTCCCCGATAAAATGTTTATTTTAATAAGTTACTATATGAATACAGGAAAAAAAATTGTCCAATAAATTAATTGGTAGCTCATGATATCGAATTTCGTATTTTAATATATCTTTAAATTGTGCTACAAGACTGTGATGAATCCTGAAAATTGCGTGATTTCGCAGCTATTATCCTTTTTTCACTAATGTGCAAAAATAATTTTCTGTAGAACTGGAAACCCGCTTCTCGCAAAACGTTCAAATCTTGCAAGTAAATGAAACCGTGACAAACAAAGGTCCTTTCATCAAGTGCTACTTTCCAAGAATTTCTTTGTAAAATGAAAACCAAGGAGAATATGAGAATAATGCGTGGGCAGTTTTGACAGCCCTTGAGCACAGTGCATGGGTGGAGTGGAGTAGTGAAGGGAGGGCGTGACAGTGACCGGCTAGGGCAGCGCGTGCGCACTGGAGCGGACGAGGAAAGCTCTGTGATCATGACAGGCCATTACAGGCGGCTGTGACGCGTTGTCGCGCCCGACAACACAGCACGCTTCACTCGGCCGTGCACAGACTATAATATACACGATGTTTCTGGAACAGTTTCACAAACTCACTCGGAGTTGGGTTCCTTACATCAAAACAAGAAGAAAGTCTCTGTAAACACAGGTCCGACGATCCTTAATGAAAGGTGAGTTCACTGTGTTGTAAGTTACCAGTCCACTGTCTAGTTTTGTAACGGGTAATAAAATTATTAAAACTATGAACTGCTGAACATGTTGGGTTACTAGGATACTTTCGGGCTAGAAAAGCCACCACATACAACTGTGCAGCCTAACGTCCGTTACCGTACATAAAAATCACATAAGCCTGTTAATAAATGGAAACTTTGCCATGTTTTAAACTACAACGCAAATAAAATTGTCAGGCATAGGTTAACCGCAAACTTAAAAAAATGGCAAACGTAAATATGTTTCCCTGATCACCTGTCGTCATACAGGATACAAATGAAGGCTTCAGCATACACTCTACAATTTTTTTGAAAAATTGCTTTGTACTTTTACAAATCCTTGTATAAGTACAAATATATTGTAATATTTATTATTTGTAGATGTTGTGTTGATTGATTTTTGCTTTACTGTAATAGTAGTAGGCCTAGTACCCAACATTTGTGTGACGGTAAATAATGTGGGTTGAGTATAGAATAATTTGTACGTTTAATTACTGTTTGCAGGAGATACTTTTCTTACAGAAATGTAGGTTCTTGAAGATTCATCACCAAAACATAGGGACAGCTCTCAATTTTATTTATATTGCATTTTATTGAGGATAATAAAGTATAAAAAAATGTTTTTTTTAAATCTCTCACCCTAAGTCAAACGCATAGTTTAGGCACAATTTACCATAAAGTAGAGAAGATCTTGAGTTTGGTTAAAAATTGACACTAGGTTCAATCAAAGTTCCTCGGCTAGGGCTAAAATTAAAATTTAGGTTTTATTATATATGGTGCTCAGTCGTGGACCACTGGGTTTGAGTTCGTTGACAAAGATTAGGCACACCAAACTCTAATGGAATAAAATTTTAAGAGTTCATTTAAATTTTGTAAACGTAAATTTAGTGAAAAAAATTTTAGTGGCTCTACCCAAGTCAATATTTGAAGTGGTCGGCCTTGTCCACAAGATGGATATATATAGGGACGCTAGAGGCATAGGTATTCAAAATAGCTTTTCTTACAATGTAGATCTGAAGTTCTCGGTGTCTTCATAATACTTCAAATTTAGCCTAAATATTTCTACTGATGTGAGCCTCTTCTTAAAATGGCCTAAAAATAAGAGAAATACTATGATCTATATAATAAGTTCCCTGACCTAACGTTAGGCCAACGTTAGAAATTAAATGATGCATTTTGCTGCTGTGCCGATTCTACCGCATGCTTCTTCCATCGAAATTCAGGGAACTCTCTCTTTCTCTTTTCACATAGCATACCTATGTTCTCTTTCAAATCGGGAGCCGTTGCCCTGGCAACCAATCAACAAAAGAGGTATAAAACCACCTGCAATCTGCTCAGAGAAACCTCTCTGGAGTCGATTAGTACTCTTAACTTACAAAGTAAAAAGAACTAAACTTATACTATGTACAGTCATATGGTAATTAAAATTTTAAACATATATTTCAGATTCGCATTAAAAATACTAATCAGATATTGGAATAAATTAGGAAAAATATTTAAATAAACAATTATGCAAAACTTTGGTAATATTAACATAATCATAAAATATTTGCAATATTTTCGAAGAAGAAAAGTTATATGAGCGTTTTCAGAAATTCAACAATAATCTCAAATAACTCCTAGATAATTTAACGTCTATGATAAATAATTAGGAGTAACTATAAATAACTACGAGTGAGAGATTTTCTTAATCTAACACAAAACAATATTAACATTAAATTAATTACGTTCAACAAAACTTACATTACTGTCAAGTCAAAACACTAAAACTTCTAATGTTTTTAACTTTTTTTTCTAACAAAGTCTTTCTCAGTACATTATATCATCAAATTATATGAACAAACTTTAGAAACTGTGAAGATCTCGTTACAATATTCTTTGTAAAATCATTAGTTCATGAAGTTACAAGGGTAAACATTGTAATACTACAAAGGAATCCTTTGTACCTATACCGACAGTTCCTGTACTGTAAATTATTTTGTAAAATATGACAAGGCACTTCTTCGTAGTTGTACAAGCTTCTGTAAATGTGGAATTAGTTTCCTTGTAAAGTGTTTACAGTGTTAAAAGGATAATGTTTGCAAAAAAACCTTAGAAAAAGTGTATAGTCTACAAAAAACGATAGTTCGCTGGAAATTACTTATGTTAAGATCACAGCCTCTGAAAAGTATTTTTCTGCAATAAAATGAATGTTTATATTAATTGCGTGCTTTAAAAGAAAGAATTATTTCTGAACTATAAATTTAATGTATACGAATAAATAAATACCAAGCGATACAGAAGTCATGGTAGTCTAGGGATAAGACGCGTGGAATCTAAGCGTGGGGAGAGTGGTTCGAAACTTAGCATCTCTCGAGCTATATTTTTTTTTTTTTTTAATAATTTTATGTGTACGTCCTTTGTTCAAAAGTGCTTCGATAAATCACTTCAGTGTTATTAATGAAGTACGATAAACACCTAAATTATTATTTTTTCCTTATTGAAAGTACAGCTACAAGGCTAGTCCTTGTAATTTTACAAACATATATTTTGTATTTTATTACAAGGACAACCTTTGTAGTTTTACAAGGAATATCTTTGGCAACTGGGTTTCCAAGGATTTTCTTTTGTAATAGTAGAAAAAATTTTTACAGTGTGCTTGTATCGATTACCATTCGTTAGTAACTAAAAAACTAAGGACTTTCGGACCTATAATTGTATGGACTTTTTTTTCTTATTTTGGAGTAAGTAACCCACCCCTCAAGTTTGTAGAAGTACTTCAGAAACACCTGCTTTGTACTCTTTCACGAAGCTACAGTAGATCTTTACATTAACTGAAGGCACTAACGTTTCATGTGTCGTGTATGTTTGATGTAACGGAAGCCGACATTTCTGGTATTAAAATAAACTTCAACTGTTCATTTCACACTAGGCAGGTTATGTCAAAACGCAAGTGTGATAATTTTGCGTGATGACATCATTAATACCAACATTTGTTTTCAGTTTGACCGTAACGTGAATTATAGTAGGAATAAAGCTACAATAAAAATAACTTAAACATTTAAATTATTTAACGAAAGACCATATAGATACTGAATTAATTTCAAATAACTAAATTATTAATTTCAATTTTAGGATAGAAATAAGCCCGCCACATTCATATAACGTTGAAATTGAAAACACACATTTTCGACTTACATGTTTGTAAGATATCACCACGCAAAACTAACACACTTCATCTTGCAACGCTCTTTTTTTGTTTTCCCCATTATAACAACCCACCAGAAAGCGCTAAATAAATTTTTGTCAAAAAAAAAAAACATAATAACATGTATTGATTTTGATAATGACAAGGGATCGTGCAATAAAATATATATCTTCCAACAAATGCATTTTATTTAAATGTCCCTTTTAAATTTGGCATAAAACAAACTGCCAGAAGATAATTTCCTTATTTTATAATAAATATACTCTCATTTGAACATTTTCTTTAAATTCCAAGTTAAACAGTGCAACATTATGGCCATTATACATTTTTAAAAACAACACAATAACTCCAGAGCCTTTAAACAAAATATTATAAATGTTTACGTGTATTGTAATTTCTTTAAGGAGTTAATCTCCTTGTGAAACAAATTCCCTATCCTGTAAACATGGCTACTAGAGTAATGTTAACTCTACTTACGGGCGAATAGTCCAGGAGCAGCTTCTTGCGAATTGAAGTTACTCCCCTAGACTTTATACCGTGGGCTAACCCCACTACTCGAACATTACACAGTTACAAAAATGTCAGATCCAATAACAAATGCTCATTAAAAATAGTCGTAGTAGTGGAATCAAAATAGAATTTATAAAGTCCACAAAAATACTTCCGGTACAAGGAAAAGTTTAGCTTTCAACTTCCGAGATGCCGTGCAGGCAGCGCTCCAAGCAGAAGGCTTGTCACCCAAACGTTCGTAGTAATATTCCAGCATTTTATCTTTGGTGCTGAATCAGGATGGACGCATCTCGCCCCTCCGGAGAGGCAGACAGCTGGCCGGTGTAAGGGCGTCCACGTGGCAAAAATTAAAAATGTTATATTTGCTTGTCATAGTGTTAGTTTTATAGACGTTACTGGTGACTACATTTTACACTTGTAGACATTTTTTAGCTCTCATAGTTTTCCCATAGTGACATGTCAAAGTCAGAATTTGCAAGTTACAGGAAATGTTTAACAAAAACCAAGTGACTTGCTCGAATGAAATAATTTACACTGAATTTAGATACAATGGACACTATGCTAAAAGATTTAAAAACACTCAACAAAGTAATTTTGCCTTTTTTAAAAATTGTCATAAATGAGGTAAATTTTTGGCATTTTGCCACGTGAACGCACTTAACGGTGCTCGTCCAAGATGTCTCCAGACAAGGTAGGTGAAGCAATGTAAATTTTTTACGTTGAAAAACAGGAACCAGGAGACAAGTCGTCTCAATCTTCATCTTCTCTTTTAAGATATTTTAAAAATTCTTGACACTCCAATCATTTTCTGTACGTCCTAAGTTTCTCAACATTATGTTCTACCACGCACCTATTTCCTCATGTGATTAACACAGTGTTGATATTAATTTATGTTCGTTACAATTAACACCGGAAGAAGTGTTCTCCTGCTCGCCTGCCCATGTAGCTAAGTAAGTAATTTATCTAAAATCTACTGCAAATCCTTGACATTATTATAGGCAGCTTATTACAAAGCGTGTAGGTAAATAAATAGCACGTACATCACACATTATGTTTTAATATTTCACCATGAAATGAAAGGTTCACTTCTGAATGTTTCATAATAGGGATCCATCAGTAAGAAGCCTGCACGCCAGTTAAGTGACTTGCGCATAAAGTCTAGGACACGGTCTAAGAGGAAGAGGTCTTGACACTGCATATGCTCTCCAGTAAGAGAAAGTGACCCCTTCATGTCGCCGAGCGCTAGTAGTAATTTGGTGGAAGATTTGTCTTGTTTACATCTCGCGTTTTACCATTTTTTGCAATTATTTATGTAAAATAATGTTAATAAGGTAAGCTGATATTGTACATCCATGTTCCGTGTCCATAAATGCATTGCCTTGTGTGGAACTGTTTATAAAAGTAGTCTGAAAAAATATGTTATGTATTTTTGTTTTAGTTAACCCATTCGAACAAAAAACTTTCATTTCGTGCCCAACAAAATTTTAGAATCGTTGATAT
Organism: Medauroidea extradentata; assembly: GCA_003012365.1. Lineage (NCBI taxonomy): Eukaryota > Metazoa > Arthropoda > Insecta > Phasmatodea > Phasmatidae > Medauroidea > Medauroidea extradentata. The sequence continues at coordinate 129,953 of PNEQ01130468.1, read as the reverse complement.
GTGCATCTACATGTGAAAGATTGAAAAACTGAATTTTATGGTTGAAAAAAAATGTATTCCAATACAAAATTATGTTCCCATTTTTTTCTTCGATATAATACTCGCAATTCCGGTAACAACTTCACATTTTAAGCTAAGCCAAATACAAAAACAAGACAAATCTTCCACCAAATTACTACTAGTGCTCGGCGACAAGAAGGGAGTCACATTTAATTCCTCAGTGTCAAGACCTCTACCTTCATAGACCGTGGTCTAGGATGATATGTTATACGCGTGACTAGATCGTCTTCAGTTTTTCCGCATTTCCAAGGTCTGGAATGCGTGAAAAATAACGTCCATACAGACCGTCACAAGAAAAATATTTGCAGTTTTCTGACTAGCTTAAACGCTTTAATTTTTATTTTTGTATAACATCTATATGAGCATATTATTATCATATAAACTCTGTATTGTAAAATTCTGTATTTTACAAGAACATTAAGTTTAATATATTACTAACTAGCTGTCCCATTGCGGCTTCGCCTGCGTGTACTATAGAAAAAAGTAACTATCTCTGAATTACGTATTAATTGATTGTGTTACTTTATTCTCTGTATATCTTAAAAATATTAAATATGATGCTATCTGTTATATATTGCAACAAATACAAACAGCTTAATTCAGTCCACTTCGCTGAGCGTATTTTAATTGCAGAACGTCTACGTTTTTAACGCACCTTTATTTCTCTATGATAATCAATAACCCTTTTTTGTAGAGCAAAAAAACATATCGATTGTAACTTTTGAGTTATTTCTCCGTGACCAATATTCACTTATCGGGAGTCCTGTTATAGGTACTTACGTAAGCTTAATTTAGAGCAAAGCCACCTCGATATCTCAAATGGTTAAGGAGATACGGATGATTAATTGAAAACACGTTTCATTTTTTTACCGGCTTTCAAGAATAAATTTTGAAAAATCTTAAACCAATTTTAGTCGTTTACATGACCTCCATTCTGATACAAAGATCACTTCGATGGTTCAGTGGGTTAAGAGAAATAGAGGATTTATTTAAAACACAGTTAACGGCTTTTCACCCCCTTAAGTTCCGAAATTCGAAAAATCGGAAAATAACGAAATATCATTTGCTTAGGCAATGTTTTTAATTAAAAATATTAAAAGTATATCATCAGGATAGAGAGTTGTCGAGAATTTCCCGAAAACATGATTTGCCCCTTTTCACCCCTTTAATTTTTGATTTTCAAAAATCCTTCCTTAGGGGGTGCCTTCTCCGTGAGGGGAAGCTACGTTGGAAATTTCACGTTTCTAGGTACAGCGGTTTGGGCTGTGCGTTGATGAGTGAATGAATGAGTGGGGCACTTCATTTTATGTACAGAGATTATTCCAACAAAACTGTTTGCATTTTCTCCATAGAAAAGTGCCACTGCGTGTTCATTTCGGGTGGTTTGGAATGATGTGGAAATACGACCAGATATTGTATTTTCTTTCTTGTTCCACAATGGATTCATATTGCGTATCAGCTTTCTAAAATGGTTAGAACACAAAAAAATGCATTGCATGAGTGGATTTGTTTGATTTTGTTTATGAGTGAATAAACAATTTTTTTTTTTTTTAATTTTTACAAAATTTTGTATAGTACAGTTTATTGCGTCTATCATGTCATTTTGGGTGCATTTTTACACAACGACATTGGGCAAGTCATGTTAACAAAATAAAGTTGAAGAAAGAAATTCCTTGGGAGCCACGCTTGTTTTTAAGCATTGTTATAAAATAAACTTGTGTACCATTAAGATTTATTGTAATTTTTTAAGTGGAATGAATTTTTTTAAATTTTTTTTTGCATTGAAAGAACAAATTAATAAATATCGAACATTTATCTTTAGACGTAGAAAGGTATTTTAGGGTAGTATAAAAATTAACTAGATTACTCGTCTTGCAAGGAAAATATGAAACATTTTGCAACAGTGTTCTCTTATTCTGTGCGTTCCGATGCGCGGCTTACTGAGGAGCAGTAGGCCTGCTTAGAGTGAAGAACGTCCACGCGCCAGGCAGCGGCATTATTGACGAGTAGCGGGAGCAGTCTGCGGCACTCCTATGATCTGCCGCCCCACGTCGCTCTACTCCACGTCGCAGGCCTCGCGGTCTCAACAGGCTGATGAAGAGCATTTCCTGCGCGGGGCGTTTCAAAATTCTGACCTCGCGTCGCGCTCGATATCCCATTACCCAGGGCTCGCACTTGCCCTGGCTCTCGTGAGAATGGCGGGCTTAACCCAATATACTCGACCTCCTGTACCTCTTGTCCTCCCCTGGCTGGCTGTAGGAAGTCTGAGCCGCGATAAAGAGGCGACAAGGGCCGCACCGCGTCTTTCCTGCAACGCCTCAAGTGCCGTCACGAGCGTCTACCCCCTACTTCCGGGTGCTGACAGGAAAAGGTTGACAAAGAGGGGATTACATTTCAAGCACTGTGGATGATACTACGACGCCGGTATATTAAGGGGGCGGTTCACCTCAGTTTCCAACGTCTTTATTTATTTTTATATTTGTACCAGAATTTTTTTTTCTTATTTTGGACATAAATTGTGATTGAATCTTCCTCTTAGGAAACTTTTGTATCTCTCATCGTTTTTGCGTAATGAATCGTAAACGTCAAAATTTGCAGTTTACGGTTTTAAGTACGCCACTAAAACCACTTGACGTACCAAACCGACAAAATTCACAGTGTATAACAATGTTGTAGGCTATGATTTGACATATATAAAAACGAAAAATTAAATATTTTTTATTGAATACAAAATTCTGAATTTTGAAATAAATGTTTAAAAAATATCAAAAATATTTAGAAATACAATAAATATATTTGTTGGTTTTTATATATGTCAAATCACAGCCTACAACATTGTTATGTAGTGTGAATTTTTTCAGTTGGGTATGTCAGCTGATTTTAGTGGCGTACTTAAAACCGTAAAGTCCAAATTTTGACTTTTACGACTCATTATGCAAAAACTATTAGAGATACAAAAATTTCCAGAGAGGAAGATTTTATCACAATTTATGTATAAAATAAGAAAAAAATATCTGGTACAAATATTAAAATAAATAAAGACGTTGAAAACTGACGTGAACAGCGCCCTTAAGGGGCCTCCCTACCTGTGCTTCAAGTTCGTTTCAACGGGTTACGGCTATTCTTTTTTCGACGAAACTATTTAACGCGCATTATATTTTTATGTCTACGGAAAGAACACACTCTTCAAACTATGTCGCAATAAATTCAAAAATTCGGCACATTTATTAGAGACATCATTTTCGGGCTCCTCAAAATGTGGCCACCGCTAAAGTCCCATAAGAAAAGGATAGTAGTATAGCACTGAATGCCAGCTGAGTATCTTGCGTGGAAAGTCTATAATACGTTACATACGCCGTTTAGAACAATCTTAACCGCTCCTGCCTCTCACACACAAACTCAGCCTATCTAGGGAGGCTCTTAAGGTGCCCGATTGGTGGCCGTGTGTTTGTGTGAGTGTAACATGGTTACAAGGTGATGTTGGCCGGCTCATCAGGCGTGGTATCACTTCTAGCGTGATACACTGAAACGTCATGTAGTGGTATCGTGGAACACTGGCCTGACAAGGCACTTTTTTCAGCGGTGACCCTATATTTTTATTGGTGGAATGTTTTAAGCAAAGACCAAAACACTTTTATATCATATGTTCACACAAATTAGATATAATATATTAAATATAAGTCTATATTAGCCATTTTGAGAGACTCCGATACGATCTTTATAATAAACGTGATATTTTGAAACGATCGTTCAGATATTGTTTGAAGTACGTGTTCTTTTCATAAATCCACACATTACAAACACGGTTAGAAGTTTCTAAAAAAAAAAAAAAAAAAGTATTCTACTAGCACGTTGAAACGCTGCTTACAAGGCAGGCGAGCGCGGGCCTTAACCACGTGTTCTTATTGTCGAAAGAGCGGCCATTTGAACATTGTTAAACACACGAGACATCTTAACAATTGTACATGATATCCATAAAATGTATCATATTAAGCACACCGTGCGAATCCTGGGTTAAACTGAAGATGATGATGTCAGCGGAAAATGTGGAACGATGACATTTTCCATGCACAATGTGGCAACATAGCACTGTAGTTAGTCCTCTCTTACACTCCACGCGTATCTTTCTACTACTGTTCTTGCCCGTATAGTGTGGGTGTAGTTTAAAATCCCGAGCAGTCCAAACATGACTATGTGTACTTGACGTAACATTCATAAAATAATATCCGGGCGTGGAGAACAAGAGAGGCCTATCTCCATGCAGTGTTGCCACATTGTGCACGTTAAGTGTCGTCGTTCAATATTTGGTCAGGTACGCTTATATCTTCAGTTTAGCCCGGGATTTGCGTGGTGTGCTTATTATGAGGTTATGTCTGGATATTCTGTGTATCAGGACGGCATCAAATTTGGTACAACAAATGAACTTCTTACTAAGGTGACTTGACTTTCAATTGTTTTGTTTATACCGTGTTCATATTATTTTACAATAGTGGCAATTTTAACAGTTTTTGGGCACACGAGTTATATCTTACGAATTATATATCAGAATTTTATTAAACTTTGTAAACACGTGTAGTAAATACTTGGTAAAGTGACTTGACTCATATGGATTTTGACTTCTGCAGCGTTTATTTATTCACAGTGGTAGAATTTTGAACATTTTTTTGTTGGTAATTAAGAATTAATTACTTTTAAGACTACTTACCGAAGGTAAAGTTATAAGCTTATGATATTTTACTTATGCGTGCGCGTGTATCCATGCAAGGAATTACTTCATACCAGGCACACATAAAGTTCTTAGACAACCTGCCCTTAATGTACTTCGACCATTTTAAATGCTTATTTTCAAAACTGTGGCCATTTGAGAATTGATTGTGCAGTGTAATATATTTGGTATGATCAATGTAAAACTAAATTAAATTTTAGATTGTTCAACAAAAAGGCAACATGTGCGAAAGAATAATTTGTGGGTCCATATTTTCGAAGAAGATATTTCGAAAATAAAATATTTAGGTTTTTATTCGAGAACTTCTTAAACGATTGAAACTTATACATTAATTCAGACAGTTCGTTCGTTCGTCATAAAAACTTCAATTACTTTGTTATAAAGTAGCAGGTCCGCCGTTTTCTGTGATAGCTTGAAACTACTTAAAAATATTTTGTCATATTTCGAGAACTACTCGACCGATTATAATCAATTGTTATATCTTAACAATTCATTACCCAAGTTTTAATTAAGAAATTGATACTTATTACAATACGATATTTTAAAAGATATCACGACAAGAATAAATAAAGATTTTGTGACACATTTCAAAAACAGCTTCCCCTTTGTGACTAAATATTGTATTTAAGACATTTCACTATTCAGTCTTGATGTTCATGCCTCTTAATTTTGTAGATCTGGCATTTTGTAAGGCGGTAAAATAAAAATTAAAACTTCTCGTCATGTTTTGAACATTTCTAGACTGATAGTAACCAAAATTCATATTTGGACAGTTTATCATACAAACTTAAATTTTAATTGCTGTTTATTGTTTTAGGTCCGACATATTTTAAGATATTATGGCAATAATAAATAAGGATTTAATAACATATTTAGTGAACTCCTAATCTGATTGTTACTCAGTTTATAACCCAATGTATAATGTTCACAGTTTACCACCCAATCTTGCATTTAAGTACGGTTAATTGTTGTGCCATTTCGGAAGATATTCTGACACAAATAAATAAATATTTCCTGTCGTATCGCGGGAACATTTTTAGCTCAACGCTGTCTGTCTCTGAGGCGATAGAGAAAGTTGTCACAAGAAGTTTTAAATGGCAATTATTAAATGGAACAGAAGAAACGTTCAGTTTTACATTCACGTGACTCTCCAATAAGCCTTAAAAACGATAACGATTTTAACTCTGTCTCACAAATTAATGTTAGATAGACAGAGCATCTGGACCCACCCTTTAGAACGAGTCATCTCTGACCCAAATTTTTTCTCTCTCTCTCGTGTCTGCTACCCCTCAGTTTTCTTTACCTCGTAGCTCTGCTGGACTAAAGGCAAGTGTTCACTGAAATAGAAAGGTTTATTAAATTCTGAAAACCTTTCTCTCGCAAATATTTACGTAATTATTTATTTAATTTATAATGTTTTGATTAGTTATATGATGGAGTATATTATTATTCGTTAATACTCCCAACCTAAATATAATTTAAAATAATGCTGCTTTTTTTTAAATTTTATTTCACCAATATATACAATTCAATGAATTCTTACACATTTGCGCCAAATGATGTGTCCCTCGGATAACCAACGTACCAACATAATCTGATTAGCCCCCTTTCCTCAATGCGGATGTCAAATAATAACAAAGAACAAATCCATCAAGTGCATAGTAAAGTATATGTTTATGTCACGCTGTTTCCTAACACGATATTCCGTGCAACATTTAGTGCTAGCCAATTCAAATGTCGATTATTAACGTATCTGAAATTAAATTTGGCTTAAATAGGTATACTAGTTCTCGAAATATATCTAGTAAAGTTATGAATTCATTAAGTGATATATCCGAAATTAGGGGCGTACATTAGTAAACAGAACCGATGGAAATAACCGTGTGTACCGAATTTAAAACATTCGTTAAAACTATTCTGCAAATACCTTGTTAAAAAAAGACTAGTTCTGAAAAAAAAAAAAACTAAACAGTTACGGTATTAACAAAACACAAGACGGCGTACAGAAATTACTACAAGAATATACAGGATACTTATGAAATAATTTTACAAACTAAACTTGGAAGTTGGATTTCTTCCATTAAAACCAGAAAAATGTCCATGTAATCATAGGTCCGGAAATCCTCAGTTTTTCATCTATTAATACAAGTTTAGTTCAGTGGGTTCCAATATAACCGGTAGTAAAATAAATATTGTTAGATAATTGAATTATGTTATAGAAGCAAGCGTGCTGATGCCCTGATTTGTATCTTCCATTGTATATGTCACAGTATTTGTCAGGGTGTGACAATTAAAGATCCGACGTGCGCATGTGTGTGTGACGTAGCAAGAGGATGTCATTTCGAATATTTACTGAGAAGTTTCTGATATTGGCATCGATGAAACTGTTATAAACTCGAAATCTCACAGCAAATGTTCTAAGTAACATCATCTTGCTTCCTCACATACGTAAACATGTCGTATCACGCACTGTTGTATCCTGTCAAATACTCCCTCATTCGTCATAGAGAATACAAATGAGGCCATCAGCATACTTGTATCCATGACATCATTCATTTATATATCAACATTACCTTTAATACTGGATACCTTGAAATATACTGAACTAAAATGTATTAATAACAAAAACTAAAGATTTCCATAACTATGTTTACATGGACTTTTATTTGTTATGGTGTAAGGAACACGCCCTCCATGTTTGTAAAAGAATTTCTGAAACAGTCAGTAGAGTTGGATGAAATTCTTATAAATTATATCTTTAGGTATTTAATGTGGTAAAGAAATGTTCAATAGGTTACCATTTCGATAATACGAACAAAGTATTAATATAATTCGACAAAGTCAAATTACTTTACTAAGTTCCGTACGTGTACCAAGCCCAAAAAAAATATGCAAAGCTATTTCCGATATCTCGCGTGGTAAAAAAAACGTCCAAAAGGCGCAAAAATTGCACATGTATGAACGTACCTAGAACAGACACGTAAAACTTCAAAGTACTATGTGTTTACTAAGTCAGATGAAATTCTGACATGAATCGTAGAGTTTCTCTTGTGTGGAAAAAAAAAACATTTAAATGGAAATATTACTATGCATGAGGAATTAAACATAAAATATTTTCGTTATCTACATACACCACTGCACTTGATGCTCCTAATAACCAGCGACTGGTTTTGATGTCATCAAAATTTTAACTCGTATCCAAGCCATCTGTGACCTAGCTATCCCGGCGGGGTCGGTTCCAGAACTTTCGCATGTGGGAATTATACCGGAATGCGGCTGGTCGACGGGTTTTCTCAGGGATCTCACATTTCCCTGGCCCCTTCATTCCGGTGCTGCTCCATACTCACATTATGTTATCCCTCACCAGCGCTTAAATACTTCTATTTTAAGTGCTGACCAAAATATATTCACTTCACTGACCTAGCGTCAAAAGTCTAACGTCGAATACCTAGGTTAGTTGTGTGTATCATATGCCTGCCGCTCAAACAGTGTATCCGGATGAATAGTCTTTGGTACAGATTAAGTTATATCATTAAAATAATTATTTTTTAAACCTCGTGTATTTGTAGTAAAAGAAAACTTAAAATTAATATTTAATAAACATGCTGTCATTTGTTTACAAATAAAGAAAACAGCAACCCAATACGTAACGAAAAAAAAAAAAAGAATGAAACTATACCACCTTGATAAAGAACTGACGAAAAATTCTTAATGACAGTAAAAAACGCATTAGCGACTGTAAAGTATTTCATTTAAAGCAGAACGCATTCTATGGAAAGAAAACTATTTGGTAAAGAAGGATTCAAAACGCAAAATCTAATTTTTACTATAGAAAACATTTATATATGAATCACCGATGCAATGTATTTGTGTTTCACAATATACCGTTCAGTTACATCACGTATGAGTAACAGTTTTTTGAACAATGTTACAATCAAACTGGTTTCGCTATATTTGAAGATAATATTTAAGACGAAGAAGTTTTTTAAAAATATTATCTATCTAAATAACTCGATAATTTGATATCCCAAGATTTGCAAATCTACCTATCTCCTGTCACTTCTCACCCTGTCGCAATTACATCAGCTATTTATTACCTTAGAGTTTTGATTTACCTGTACCTGAAAAAAATTAAGTTACATTCCTTTTGTCCTAAGATGTTATAAAACAGTTCATTTACCAGTTTAACACTTTGGAAAAATGCAATACAACGGCTGTTTTATAAACTCAAATACTTTCCTGTTGTATGATTACTGAGGCAATCATTCCAGATTCATTCCATCGATATCAGCGACCCTATTTTATAAAACAAGTTGCGATGCAAAGCTCGACGATTAATTAGCGAGGCGTCCAGAGCTACAGAGCGTCACGAGATAATACTCGCGGGAATCAGAGCGGTAATTATGGTTAGAGTAATCTTTTTACTTGCCGCTTCAGGACGTTGGACATTAAGTTCTTGCCAGTGGCTTACTTTACATTAATTAGACTGGCTAATTTGCCCGGGCAAGCGGTAATATACATCAGGCGCGCACCCCAGCATCATGGCGGTCAGCGCCCATTGTCGTACTTATCTTCTGCGCCCCAACATTTATTTTTTAATGTCATCCGCTCAACTCCAACCCTAGAGTAACAACAACGCATCGCGGCATATTACACGATGTTTACACTCAGCTCCATATTAAGGGCGTTCAGTGGGGAAAAATCGTAACTTTGTATTTGTATCAAATAATGTTATTTTTTAAGGGCGTAGCTTGGGGAGTATATATTCCTCTTATATAAAATATAACCCCAGCCGATTTTCCAATAGTTCCATTTCAAAGTCAAAGTGTGCATGTTGCTCGTTCTTGTAAGCTGCAAAAACAAATGAACGTAATAAAATTAATAACATAACATAGAGACAAGTTGTCACGGGTTACTGCTAGAAATACATGAAAACCCATTAAAAAATACTTTTGTATTTAAAAAGTAGAACTTAAGTAGCAAAAACTAAAATCTTCAGAAAAGTTTGAAAATACACAACTGTTTTGCAATGGATTTCACATAATAAAGAATTAGTCAGTGAAACGTAGTTTAAAGTTGCTTTTTTATTTCATTGTTTATTGGTATTTGCGACTTGTTTAAACCACAAACATGAAAATTCCGACTTTGAAATGCTATAATGGAAAAACTAGCTGAACTATTTTTTTGTAAGAGGAAAACGTTCTCGCGAGTAGCGTCTACAAAACGAAGACTATTTCATACAAAAATAAGATTATCTTTTATCTCCACATTAACACGACTGCCAATTATTTCCGCAATCTCACATACAAGTAATACAATTGTAATAACTTAATGTAAACTTTGATTTTTTTTTACAAGATGATTTCGAATAATTATTTCAAATCATTAATTGCTTGTTTTTTGGGTGATCAACAATCGTACTGCACACATATGTACATTTCCAGAAAAAAATTGAGCCGTTATTTTTGTACTGGCATTTATGTTTAATGGTTCGTTACGTTGTTTTGGCGTTTAGTAAGACTTCACGATATTTTTATTAAATATTTTATGTGGTATCGTTGCAATTAGAGTTCGTCTTTTGATTGTGTTACATTACAGTGTCAATACTGATAGTAATTTTTAGTTCTAGGTGCACCATATTTTAAGATACTACGACATGAACAAATGACGCGTTTATGACATATTTCGATGGATACTAAAATTATCGTGAAACGTATGTTTATTACGAGGATACATATAGTTCACTTTCATCTATATCTTAGACAAGAGAGAATCTTCGCACACTAATAGCATCAGCATATAATGACGCCTTCTGGAGTATTTTTTCTGAAATTTTGATTAATTTTTTAAACAAATAATCCTACTGGAAAATTACAATAAGAGCCCAATTTTACCTTGTTTATATCATTCGAATATTATATTGTGATGAGCCATAAACGAAGAAAATATTTCGTAAGGAATGGTAACCTAAAATATGCCTACACTTATAAATCACAGTGGAGCACAAAATACGCCGCAGCCAAAACAAAGTAATTAATTAAATTGACTTCTGCTACATATACGCAGCGACGAGGAGCAGCCAAAATTGCATCATATGGCAGCTAAAGGTAAAATTTACTTTTCTGTGTGTGTGAACCCAGAGTTGCATATGTCTCTACTGTGTGCTATTTCGTGTCGTGTCGCGTTGGGGATTTAGACGGCAAAAAATCTAATACCTAAAATTGAAATTAGAGGTTTTCAGTGGGTTTGCCTTTTTGCATTATTATTGTTATAAATAAATATTTTGGTAACCTAAATGGAACAAGAAATCGTGAATAATTTTGCGTTCGATTTTAATTTATATTTACATTTAAATTTAAATCGAAGAATTACTGTTATATGAATACTGCGTATCTAGCGACTGTTACATAGTGCATAATATTAACTAAACCGTTTTATATATCCGTACGTTATTCCGATTCTCCGATCATCTCACAATATACCAGGAACAAAAGGAAACGTCAGAATTAGCAATTGTAAAAAGAAACTCATAACTTACATACATTACCGTAAAGGATTATGTTCGCATTCATAAAGACGACGAAAATATACAAAGTGGAACAAACTAACAACGAAATACAGTCCCGGAAAGGAATGTGTCAACTGTTACAAAATATTAATCAGATATCATGTAGAATATGTTGATAAATTCAACTTAAACACTAAGCATTCCAAACACTTTCATTTTGGAGATAATGAGCGCGAGGTTTCCAAACAATTACTAAGTATGATGAGAAAACTGAAATTATAAGACTGTTAAAACTATTCATGTGTTCCTAGCTGTAAAGTCGTAAATAAATGGCATCCGTTAACACTTGATCAGCCCCGCAATTTCATGTCACAATAAGGTGATAGAACTCAAATGGATCGCTGGCTGTGTGATGTATCAATAAATAATGTGTTAACAAATAAACGAGGAAATGAAAGGGCCACGAAGTTGACATTGCTCTCAGAGTGCAACGCAGAACTGGTACAATATTATGATTGAAGTTTTGTACATTTAGAAGAAACTGAGTAGTGGCTTACTTAATAATATTCACATTTAAGAGTGCCACCTATACGTGCGTTAGACGCTCAAAAGTGATACAGCTATAAGGGTGACATTTAAGAGCGCGTAAAATGTGGCATCGCCATTACGATTCAAGCACTGAACTAGCGCGCAATATTCCCGCTGAACTAATTTTTTATATGGGACTTAAGTAGTACCATTTGATTTTTTTGGTAGAAAGTCTGCAGCAAAGTTCAGTACACGTCTCAATCTGAGTTTAACGTACATACAGCTAGTACATTTTAATGTACAGCATTCTGAAAAGGCCGTTTCGAGCTATGTTGGATGCTTAGAATCAGTGATTTACTAAGCCTTTGGTCGTAGCAATGACATTCCTACCTTGTACGAAGTGTATTTTCTGTTCGTACGTTGGCACAATGGGCGCGTATGGAATCCGTCAAAAAAACTGTTTTTGAAAACACAACAACGAATACTAAGCTCGTGGAAGCGGCGCCCTTAAGCTGCAATTAAAAACCGTAATAGGACAACGATTGAAATTTTTTCTTATATATACAAGTTTAAAAAACGGTGTTATCACTTTAGCGAAATAACCAGCAAAACGTTTTATGGAATTTTAAAGCTTTGCGTTACTGGTGAAATGTAGACACAGACTTAACATTAGTGGAATGTTGAAAAGTTTCTTGAAGCAACGGCAACAAAAAAAAAAATCCTTACACAAAATTCTGGCTCCTCAAACAATAAACAGATAGTAAATAGTGTGTCAAAGATTACATAATTTTAAAGAGTATTGCTAAAATTGTTAACGGGTTCGGACGGAAAACCCAAATTATCCGCCAAAAAGTGCCACAACGTGTTAATTTCGGGTGGTTTGGAAGGATGTGGAAATACAAGATATTGTATTTCCTTTCCAGACCCTGCATTTATGAAGTTGTCAGGCCTTTCGTCGCCTCAGTTTCCGACGTGGTAGACCCACATTTCGCGTATGAGGAGTGTGGTGGATGTTACCATTGACCAGCGTCTATTCTTGGGGATATCCCACTCTTTCAGTCCCTGCCTTTCAATACGATTTTAAAGTCATCTTATATCGCTTTGTCCATTCTTCTACTCGGTTGGAAGATGGCTATATTTGTCTGATAGATCAGCCGACCTTACCGCAACCCCGCCTTCTCTGACCCACCATGAACCAGCCGGAGACGCGGTACTGTGCTTTAAACATTTTACTTTATGAATTTTGCTATTTGACATTTAATGCCATTTACAACGTTATGTAGTTACTACGTGGTAAGTAAATTCATGCATCATGTGAATTATTAATAGTAATCTTTCGAACTATATAGGCCTTCTTAATTATATCCTAACTAATATTATAAATGCGAAAGTAACTCTGTCTGTCTGTCTGTCTCGCTTTCACGCCAAAACTACTGAACCGATTTAAATTAAATTTTGCATACAGATATTCTAGAGCCTGAGGAAGGACATGGGCTACTTTTTAATGCGAAAAAAGGTTTGTAAGGGGTTAAAAGGGGGGATGAAAAGTTGTATGGAACTATCGTCATTGCTGATGTTGTCGACATTCGAAGTTTGTAAAAGTTTCGCCCGCAAGGGTGTAAAATAATAATAATAATAATAGTTTATGGTCAAAAATAAAATAAAGTTTAATCTTAGAGTTAGGGTTAGCGTAAATGGACCTGGTGTGTATATATATGATATATATATATATATATATATATATATATATATATATATATATATATATACACACACCAGGTCCATATATATGATATATGATATATATATATATATATAATATATCAGGGACAGACACTTAAAGTTGCAGGAGTACATTTAGAGAAAACATTGTGAAATATTCCACGCGGACGAAGTCGCGGGCACAGCTAGTATTATATATATATATATTATTATATACACACGCATATACACTTAAATGTGTTTATCGGTAACGGTAATGTAGCTATCCCATGACCTCACGATCACATTTAAAAGCGTATGTAAATCTAAATCTCATACTTACAAGTTTACGGAGATTTATGAGCGTAAAAAACGTACAACTAATTTTATGTTAAATGTTGTGGTTACTGCTTTAGTGTGCCGTAAAATATGTAACTTTGCGATGTATGCAGGAAAATTATGGACAAAGTTTTAAGGATGCATTACATAATATACTATTAGGATGAACATTTAAGATCAGCAGAACATTAGTTTATTTTATAAGCGTTGCTAAACACCAGACTTTTATAACAACTGAAAAATAATAGTAGCAGTTTTCAGATCTGTCCGAAACGCGCGCACACTGCCGGCAAAATAATTCAGGAAACCTTTGTTCTAGAACATAATTTTGTATGTGGATAAATGTCCTGCTTGCTGCTTGCTGGTATACATAGTCCACGGTTATGCCTGCAACCCGCCTGGCCGTAGTGACATGCGGACAAATGTCGCTGGGAACATACAGGCGCTCGAGAGGTTTTAAGGGCGTCCGAGGGAGTCTGAACGTCGCGCAATTAGGCCAGGAGGAAGCTGCGCTGATCGATATGAGCTGCACCCCTCCGAGGCCTGGGGCAGGGCTGGACCAGGTCCGTTCCATCACGGGGAGTGGTATTGGCCCCACACCCTCTCCACCCCCTATCATCGGGCTTCAACCCTGCAAGGAATTGTAAGCGCGCAGCCACAGACGATAGGGTTATCCCGCAGCCGTAGACCTTCTAATCTACCCTGTTGGTTCTGTCTATATACAGATGATCAAACCAATCGCTATTTACTTTCCTTACTGTTATTTGTATTCATGAAATTTAGTTAACAAGTCCTGTTTTATTTTAAGTTTCTGCACGAACGTTAACATACCGAAATATTGCAGCAGTACCGTTGTCGACGTAGGGATAGTTTTTGTTCTTAATAAGTATGTATGTATGTATTGTGTATGTATGTGTGTATGTATGTGTGTATGTGTGTGTATGTATGTATGTATTACGTATGTATGTGTCTATGTGTGTATGTATGTATGCATTATGTATTATGTATGTATGTATTACGTATGTATGTGTGTATGTGCGTATGTATGTATGCATTATGTATTATGTATGTATGTATTACGTATGTATTTGTGTATGTGTGTATGTATGTATGCATTACGTATTATGTATGTATGTATGTATGTGTGTACGTGTGTATGTATGTATGTATGTGTGCACATATTTGTGAAAATGACAACATTTTTATGGACGAATTAAAAGTATTGTCTTTATCTTTCAACTTGGGAAACTGGTTTGCAATTCAAATAAAATAAAAAATAAAACATTTTGATTGTTACAGACTAACTCCGGTTAGATAAGTACGAACTGCAGGATCTCCGTTTGAGAGTATCTAGTCCGATTGCTTGAATTAGGTTTCTCATGGTTTCCCGAAACAACTCGTGGTAAATACTGTAATGTTTCTTTTTAGTTCGGGGCCCGGCCACTTCTTTCCTTGTTCCGGATTCTTGGAGCCGTTTATTCCGTCTTTAACGAGAATTTGAGCTCGTTCACCTGCATATCAAAAATCTGTCTACGTAACGAAAGCTAATCCTTTCATACACTGCCTTTGACCAATGTCCATATCAACCTATTTTGAAGAATTCTGAACAAATAAAAAGCCTTTAAATTGAATTGTCCAAAAGTTTAAAAATGCAATGATGCGACCAAATTCTATTTTACCAAATGTCTAATCACCCGTATTTTATTAGCTCTTTTCAGCCGCGGGGTCGACGTGTTAGACCGCTTGCCTCCCACCAAGGCGATCCGGGTTCGATTCATGCCGGGGTCGGTCCCCGGGTTTTCGCATGTGAGAATCGTGTTGGACGATGCTACTAGTCGGCGGGTTTCCTTGGAGATCTTCTGTATTGCCCGCCCCTTCATTCCGGCGCTTCTCCATACTCACATAATGTCACCCCTCACCTGTCCTAAAGATCTCAATGTTAAGTGCTGACCGAAATCTCTTCACTCAGTCAATTATAAGTTAATCCGCCCGTCCTTAAATCTTTTAAGTCCTCGCAACGAATTTCAACAAACCGAATATTTAAAATAGTCGGGTGATAACTGTCAAAATTACAACACATAAAATTGTTATTTTCTAGGTCAATAAAAATATTCAGGAAATAATAATCAAAATATAAATTTCGGTATTACACAAAATAACATTTAACTCATAAATCGGTGTTTGCCTTCAAGAACTATTAACAGGTAAATCCGCGTGAGAGTTTAACATGTTCACAGTGATATATTAATAATCCTTCCTTAAACTACTGTCCGTCTTCTCAATTTAATGATGTACGAAAAGAAAACACATTTTACAGGATAGTTGTTGGATGCTATCAATACATTTCGGGAATTTAAAATATCCCTTCCTAGTCATCCAACACATCTCAAATTATGTTTTAGTACTCTCTTTGTTGATATGAAATACCGAAAGCTAAATAATTAAACTTTTCAGAAGATTTGTCTACAATTAATTGACGGAGTGATCTCTTAAAGTCATATAGTTTCAACAGTGCGACAGAAGTACTAGGCCATACTGTAAGTTCACCGTCTTTTAAAATCATAACTGTTTGTTACTGTACATAATTCAACAAGAACAATGGCTGCCTCACACGTTGTGTGTATGTAAGGAAATAACGACTGCAGCCCCGAGTAATTTCATATATTATTATCGCATAATAATTTTAAAAAAATAAAATAAATTGTCTCTTTGTAGTCGCATATAGTTTACAAACGTTTATTATGAATTTTTTCATGTCCATTCTAAATGCCGAGCTTAGTACACGCATACGTAAAGAGAAGTGACCAAAAGTTCGAATCTTTCCATATTCTGTACAAAGCTTTGCCCGCTCTCACCAACACTTCAATTTAAAATTCTACCGAAATACAGGCGTGAATATTCACACAAATATCTGCTAACCAAAAAAATTTCCCTTATTGCTTAAGAACTAAATTACTAGATAAAAAACGAATGTGATGTAAATATTTCTGACAGGACGTGAGTGTGTATGTGTACGTGTGTATATATCTATATGCATATGTATATATATACATGTATATATATATACATATATATACATACATATATATATGTACACATACACACACTATTTTTTTTACCATAAAACATTACCTTAAACATAGAAAATTTTTTCGCAGTGAGTAGCATTGGTAGTTAATTTTGGTTTCTATTATTAATTATGTAGGTAACGAATAAACAATATTGCAGAATGTTAAGTTTATCTGTTTTCGTGGGACACTTCTGTGTACCTTTCAGTACGTTTACTTACAAAGAACCCACACACAAAACAATGTTTATATAACATGAAAGGGCAACACGCCTTTTTGAAACATGACATGAAAAAAAAGCTTTTCAAGACTGTCGTAGCTCAAAAAATATAGTCAGAATTGTAAAAAGTAAAGATGAAAGCCGGAATTGGCCTTTCACTTCCAATTACCTAGAAATAAAATTTAAATAATTCTACTTAACATTCATTATAGCACCACCTAAAAATAAAGCACATATAGAGGAGTTGCTGCTCTCGCCATGCGAACTGATGTAGAGGTAACGTAAATATGTGTGCGCGGTGCTTAGATAGTAGTTCCAGGTACAATGTCCCTTCGCGACTAAGTAGCAGAGCTCTGGCCCCATGGATGGCGACTAAGGGAAGCCGTGACTACGATCAACCGCTCATGCCAGGTTGACACTGTATTATCTTCGAAGAAAACTGCATGAAATGCTAAGACAATAATGAGCCTTTGTCCACGAAATAAAACGTCAGACTTTTTAAAGAGGCTAAACACTTTCATTTAATACGGCAAGGAAATCTTATACTAAACCTGAACATTCACGTTTATTCCTTGTGAGTTTATATCCATAAAATAACGTAGGCCCTACTAGGTTTTGGATGATGCTGTAAACATTACCAAGCAAGATAAAAGGCAACATTGACTAAATCGCTATTTAAAAAGCCCCGTGAACTAATAGCATCTTCCAAGGTATGTGGAGTGCTGTGACCTCCAGTTATTTCTTGAAATTAAATGTTACAGCGTGTTACGGTGTCGCAATCCCGCGGCGTCGGTGGCGTCGCAGAAAGGCGGTCAGTGGGTGCTGGGTAGTCAACGAGACAACAAAACGAGGCGGATTGCGGCAACAGAGGTGCTCCAGGAATCCGATGACTTGAGGAGTTAAGTGGATCTTAACATTTACCCAACACCACTGCACTTAAAAAAATACTAATTAGTCACTACAAAATATTTTGTTAAAATGGACCTTACCAAATTTTTTTGTAGTGGTTACAAAATTTTTTTGTAGTCACTGCAAAACTTTATTGGGGACAGCAAAATTTTTTTGTGGTCACTACAAAAAAAAATTCGGTAAGGTCTATTATAACAACATATTTTGCAGTGACTAATAAGTTTTTTTTTTTCAGTGTGTAAACATCCGGATTCAGCAGGGATTGTTCCGCCTCTCGGCATAGCTTGGAGCCAATCAGATGGGAGGATTTTGATGGCCTGGTGGGGGTGCGAAGAATGGTATAGACATCGAGCTAGCTACCGAGAGAGTTGGAGAGGAGAGTCGGCGAGTGAGTCTTCTGCTCCGGCGGCGACAGCACTTAGGGACTCTGGTTCGAGTCTGGGTGCGACCCTCTGGTTAGAGAACTAACTTCAACGGCGGCACTAGCGGTGAGTCTCCTGTTGGTTTAGGGAAGGAGAGCGATCCCTTACCTATCTCCTGTCTCGCCTTACCCTAACCCTTCCACTCGCCTCTGTTTCCGTATTGCTGTTATTCCTTGTATCATCTATATCTAATAAACCCTGTTACCTTTCATCACTAACTTATTTATCTTCCCCTTCCCGACTAAACTTTGTAAAGCGTTTTGTCAAGTATTCGCAGCAAGTTGCAGTTTTACCTAAATAGGATAGTCAACTTGAATTTTTGGTTTATTCGTTCCACTTGAGTACGTTGTAATGTGTGAAAAATTATTCACAAAATATGGATTTCTTTATTGGAAACAATCCTATTCTATCTCGTCCCGACAACCTTCATTTATTAATATCCTAGACAAGTATAAATGTGTTAGTTACAAAACGTACATTTATTTTCAGTGTAAAACAATAACATTCGTACCCATGCCCTGTGTAAACATATTTTTCATATATAGTTTATATTTGGTTACGTCTAAGTATTTTGAACGAACATTACCAATGAAACAGTAAATCGAAAAGAAATCAACTTCTTACGATCTAACTTTGTTACCCTCTAATGGAGTTTCATAAGTTAAATGTGTCAGTTTAAAATAAATTGAGATCTTTGTCGTATTGTAGGTGGTACAATGTGGATTCGTGTAATATTTTATTAGTAATTAATAAAACGACCGTCGAAACAGTTCCATAGACCTATTTAAGTCTAAATATATGGCTTCAAAGTATTTTCCATTGATAATCACCATCATTACAAGTTTACATGTCAGTTCAAATAAAAGTAATGCCATGCAATTTGAAACGGATCCTATTCCGATGGTAACAGTTACGCTAAACATTCTGCTTATTTATAAAAGTATTAGTGTACTCCATACAGGAAGATTGTTTAATTCGAACGTGAGATAATCGTCTTACATAGTTTACAAATATAAATATTACACCACAACGCCCAGTACTAGTTGTAGTATCTACTGGAGATCAATGGTAAAGATATTCGAAAAACCTTTTCTTGAAAGTGTATTAGATTTTTGACAGCTTTATCTACTTCTTCCTCTTTACTTATGTCGATGAATTTCGAAAAATAATTGAACTACTTTTCAAGAGAATAATTCATATGCAAAAAATAATGTATATATCTAACAAGTCAACTGGTTAAATAAATGGGAAGTATCGCAGTTGCGTGTCAATACTATGGAGAAACGGTCCGCAGTTCTAGAGAAACAAAAGTAGGGAAAAACAGGTCAGTAAATTCATCATTTCTCTACTGTAGATATTATTATGTTACAGTGGAGAGCGCTAGATCTTGATAATGTTACCGGGGAGTTCTACATCGGGCAATGCGTACTGTGCAATGGAATACAACTTGCCTGGTATGTAGCTGCTAGTAACAGCTGCGATGATATTCCAAGTTAAGACGGTCCAGTACACGCGTTATGTACAGTACACTATGATCTGTAGTCCATAAACGGTGCATTTTCGGAACTATGGCCTCATAACATTTTGTGTTCATGTAGATGTGGGGACTCTTTCTCCAAAATATCGGTATGCAATTTAACAACACTCCGTACATCGGGAATTGATGCATGACCGCCTTGAAGTTTTGTCCGTCACATATCGCCCCACCGCTTCGCAGACATGTACAACAGTGTGTACCGCAGTCCTGTTGAAAGTCACAGAATAGCAGCAAGGCTATTATCTCATAATTTGTGCATCAGGTTCTTTGCAAGCCTTCTGTGCTGACTCTAATGCAAGCGTTCAAGACGGGTACTTCTGAAGTATCCACCAACGAATACTTACGAATGCTATCAGGGAAATTTCATGAGATTGAGTAAGTTTATTTGATGGTGAACTAATACTGGATCTTCGAGCGTCTTTCCCGCCACTATTGCAATTTCAGTTATGTTCCCTGTGACTTCATCTTCACTTCGCCGAGTTTCCGTCTCTGCAGGACGTGACGTAGACTTCATTACATTCGCCGCTCTCGGATGAGATTAGTAAACATTCCCTAGCATCGGGATAGGAATGAGAGGGATAGAATCTACTCCGTAATGTATTTTAAATATGTATTATACTTTATTACTGTGAAGGTTTGTCGGTATGACACCAACTTGCAGTACGCGTTTGTTTTAACCTGAGGGCTGACAGCTGCTGCAGAAACTATGCCACCGTATTCGGCAATACCTCACTACTAAGGATTCATATTTATTTCAAATACATATTATTGACAAGTCCCTTACCTCATATTTTCGTAAAATACTGATTTGTAAGGACAATGTATATGTTCAAACGTACTTTTACATGTTATGTTACATGTATATAGGAAACCTTTTTGATATAATTTTAGCAAGAAAATTGATTCAGTGCCTCAAGTTTAAGAGTAAAAGAAAATGTTCATTACAGAACTTGGGGTTTAACCATGTTTACATTTCACGCTGATTACAAAGACATATTAATGAAAGTTTTGCAAACACTTCATTTGCATAGCAAGAGATCTGGGAACTTTATTAGGTTCTATAATAATTTTTTTTCCACATCTGACCATACGTTTACTGCTGATCTCCTTTTACATAGTACACTTTTTGTTGGATCATATTTATTTTTAACATCACAAAATATTTAGATTTCTTGTAGATTAAAGTTTAGTCCATAAACACCTATTTTGAAGCATCAGGAAACATTTATAAAAATCATTATCTTTGCCTTTATATACTTATGTGCAATTGGTCAAGGTTTATTTGAAATAAAACATAATTTTGTATTTTACTTATTAGTGGAATTTATTATTACGACATCGTATGCTATAAACGTACGTACGCAGTAATTAAAATTTTATTCATTTTCTTTAGGTTTTAGTAAAAGAGTTTGCTCGTCAAAGAATTACTGTCCCATTCCTCTATTGTATTGTATGATAACGTACGATGGGAAGTCGTGATTTTGGAATATCTTTAATTACCAGGTGTGTTACGAGATACACATTCTAGTTTTCTTATTTTTTATTATTGTGTACAACGTTTATAAACAGCATATTGTTTTAAATCTTCATTTATGCTTCTCAGAATAGTATCTGAAAGTTGGAACAGATGGTTGACTATTCGTGCAAATGTTAACACATTCGTTACATTCATGACGTATTTTGGCAGACTGCTCACAGTTTTCAGTAATAATTTGACAAGCGATGGCAAATTCCACTCATCAGAATTTTCGCACACAAAGTACCACAGCTCCAGGAAGGCTATAATTCCCATAGCGTCCATGCTATATGGAGTAAATGGATTTGCAGTAATTCTGAGCTTTTAATCATACCTGGAAGCGGTCGTCATATCCCATTCCACGCGTGAATGTGTTTTTTTTTGTATGTACGGAGCAATCGCCTGTTCAGAGGAGAGCAGTGATGGATCAGCGCTGTGTATGATGACGTGTTGAGAAGGGGGAGGGGGTTTGCGATGTGGAGAGTGTGTGCATATCTCTAGAGAACGGAAATTAAAAAAAAAAGAAACAAGCAAAGCACCGCGGCGCGTAATTTCGTAAGCGCCACACCCTTCCGACCGCTAGCAATATCAATTTCGCTCCGACGTCACCGGTGCCAAGTAATAATATTTTTGACGTATGGGCCGGAGGCATGCGTGTCCACACCCGGACATCTCGCGACCAATTAAGGGTCGCCACGTCAGCTCGCTGATACCAGGCTCTGCCACTCTCGGCCCCGTTATTACTAGCACACTTCCTCGAACCGGCAGGTAAACTTTCCGAAACGGAAGTTATTAGTAGACATTAATCTACCACTTGCAAACATTCTGTGTTAATAGTAAGCGAAAATGGCTGTAAAGTGGCGAGGCTGGAACTAGGGTGAAGGTCAAGTGATACCTTCTCCTTTAAGGGGCCTCCCTACCTGCCCTTAAAATGTGTTGCAGCAAGTTACGACTATTCTATTTTTGATCAAACTATTTAACTCACATTATATTTGTTTCCCTACGAATAGAACACACACTTCAAACTGTCTCGTTATAGTTTTAAAAATTCGGCACTTTTATTAGACTCATTATTTTGAGGCCCCTCAAAACGGCAAATATGGCTTTTCCAGACGTATGGTTAATATTCAAGCCCTGCACGCCAGCTGAGTGGCTTGCGCGGAGAGGCATTAATGCATTACATACGCCGGTCAACGGCAACTTTACCGCTCCTGTCTCACACACACAAACACAGCCTATCTAGGGAGCCCATTAAGAGCGTTCTGCACCGAACCGTTCGTAATTTTATAATCTACTGAACACTGTCAAACTCTTGCACATTGCATTAGCAGTAATTTCTTACAAGTAAGATATTTTTTGGTTCCGCTATTTTTGTACAAGCGCATGTCAAAGTTGCGGTTTCAGCATTTTCACTACTAACTATTCATACATATGAATTAAATAATTTAGAGTGAAAGTAAAATTATTAAGTTTACTGAGTAACAATTATGTAATTTCACGAAAAAATTAATAGTTTAAAAACACAGGTCTTCAAAATATACAAAAATTTCGGTACTTTTGACTTTGGGTAAGTAGTGAAAATAGTGAAATCGCTTGCTTATAAGAAAAGTATGGCATCCACAAAATGTTCAATTTGTGAGAAATTACTATTAATATATAGTAAAATAGTTGGATAGTGGTTAGTATAGTTATAAAATTACGAATTTTTCAGTGTAGCGTCGAGAAAATAGTTGGAATACTCAATAGAGCATACAATTTGATAGTTTGTACTACTTATAATTCAACTGATTTTTTTTTTGTCAGAGTAAATATTATACTAGTCAACGTCTGTTTATACAACACCAGGGAGATATATACTTTGATTCTCGTAAAAAAAATTATAAAAAAGCGCGCTTTTTGGAGAAAAATATGGGCTTAAAATCACAAAAAAATTGCTATGTATTTGTAAAACTGATATCTATATACACGTATTAATATAATAACAGGCAGGGGCCTGTAATAATTAAATCTTAAAAACTAATACAATTTGATTTGAAATATATTCACTGTTAGAAAACCCTACGTGCAGAGGTTTGCAGTTGTTAAAATTTATTTCAAATTAAAAGGGATTGTTAATGAATTCGTTTATTACGGAACTCTGGATATTATTATACAGTATCCTCAATTGTAAATCACCTCATCTTTGGAATGTAACTAAGAGGGTTCCCTACCTGCGCTTAAAATGCGTTGAAGCGAGTTGCGGGTGTTAATTTTTTGACGAAACTACTTGACGCGCTTAAAAATGGTTCGTCTACGAAAAGAACACGCACTTCAATGTATGACGCAATAAGTTCAAAAATTCGATACGCATGTTTTAAATATGATTTTCATGCCTCCCAAAAAATGGCTATAAACGGCATTTTCAGACTGCCAACCAGGGTCAAAAACGCACAAATGGAAGCACGCGTTGGACCTCATACTATACTTCCCATAAATAAAGTTATATGGTCACCGCTTAAAGTCTCATAGGAAAATGAATTCTAGCAAAGCTCTTCACGCATTTTAGTGGTTTGCGCGTAGAGACGAAACTATGTTACATACGCCAGCCGGCAGCGATCTTAGCTCTTAATCGGTTTTTTGCCTCACACACAAACGCAGTCTATAAAGGGAGTCGCCTTAAGAGAGTCCTCGCCTGGCGCATGGGCGGTGTTGTAGCTCGTCACACTTATTATTTGCAACGCGAAACCGCTTAACTTATTAATATTACGTATATCTACGAAACTAAAACATACTTGAAACTATGCTTTTTTTTTTTTTTTTTTTTTTTAATGCAGCACGCTTGTTAGAAACATGATTTTCGTGACTCTCGAAACGGCTAAAAACGGTTAAAATTTCAGGGTCACTGCTTGACGTCCAATAGGAAAAAGACAACTACGAAACCCTTGCGCGCAAGTACGGTGCGCTGTGAAAAAAAGGTGATATTCTTGTCCTCGAGCGTGCTACTCTGGCTCTTATCACTTCGCTGCTCCCAGCGTCAAACGCAATAATTTCAAGCCGGTACACACTTATCTTAACACCTCTTCACAGCTATATACGTAATACGTTCTGCTGCTTCGAGATAAATGCGCAAGTCAGGGTTTCAAAAGACTTAATCTAAAGAGTTTTGGTAAACACTTAGCAACGAGAATTGTTCTGTGAACGGCACGTGAACTGTATAGAGATTACGTGAACACGTGTACAGGAAACAGCAAACGGCTGAGTGAATAAATACACCACTCTGTGTAGCCAATACGCATCCCTCCAGATATTTAATATGTAAGTTGTCATTAAAGGAAAGCATAATAGAAACGAAGAAACCCGAAACACGTTAAAAAAATACCTGTAGAAAATTAACATTTCTTTGTATCCTCAAAAAAGCAACATTAAAAAAAATTACCTACGTTTAATTGTGTTACAAAACCACAATATTCTTAAGCTAATTGTTCTTTTGGTAAACCCTCAAAACCATTCTATCACATTTTATATCCGAGGCATTAAGTATAATTTTGCATGTTTTTCTGAGTTATTACACTTTTCTGTGTATGGTACGTACTTCCTCGTTATTCAGAAGAAAGTAACTATTTTTGCTATCTCTGACCAATTTTGATAGCAAATAGTTACATGTTAACATCAAATCAACAATGTAAACATTAAAATTCTGTACTGCACTACTAGTAGGCCTACTGGATTTCTAGTACGGTAAAAACGTTTTATTTGTTTATTAAAGTGTAATGTATTTCTTTTGATTATCGCAAAATACATTTCAGTTATTTATCGCTATCAGTTACGATAAAATAATTTGAAATTATCGAAAGCATTTTAACGAACCTATAGTAACTTACATACTCAATGTACAATCGTTTTTAGGTTACTGCTATGTTTTATATGGCACTGATGAAATTAATATTCTTTCAACACATCATACAACTTTTCGTGGAAGATTAGCAGTTAAAAAATGTATATTTCTTCAAAATTAATACCAATGTCGAAGCGTTGAAAAAGAACCCTGACAAAACAATTTAGAATTTTCAGTCTCATTTCGCTCTTTATCAAGGCTGGCAGTTTCGTAACGAGCAAACTTTTTTTCACTACAGCTCATATTTTGTTACTGTGGGCAACTGGGTGTCGCTGTCGGCCATATTGAGGAAGTTCAGTCATGTTCGTCCGCGTGTAAGCGGGAGCTGTTCTCCGCAAAGCTGGGTGAACAGTTTTTAAACTTTTTTTGTGTTGTAGTTGAAATGTCACTGTCAAAGGTCTTTCGTAGTCTCCAGCGTATCTCATATTTGTAAAAAAAAAAATGCTTCAGAGTCAAGTGTAAAGTATTTATTGCATCTTTGTTGATAGCTGGCACAGAATCTTTGGACATATATGAAAGCATAAAGACGATTAATATCAACATTTCTGACTGCCAAAGACAGTTCAGTTGCACAAGAATGTATTGTGATATAAGAATAGTAACGTCTAGTAATTGTTACACAAAAAAAAACCTTAGGCGTGTAAAAATGTTTATATGTACATATGTATATATATATATATATATACAGTATATATATATGTATATATATGTACGTTTATATATATACATATATATAAACATTCTATATTTACATATGTACATATATATGTATACATGGGCTAAATTTTTGCGTTCGTAACTTGAACCATGATCGACATTTTGACGAAATCTGCCTAAGGTTTCTATCACATTAACTTTCTTATTTGCATACACATGATTCATTCAGACCACTTAGTTGAAATATATCACATCTGAAAAATATATACTTGATTCACTGCAGCGTGATACTTCCTTGAAAGTATTAATAATTTATCGGAGACAGTTATAACGCCATATGTCTAGAGAAGGATGGCAGTATGAGCTACGAGCACATGTGTCGGGTGACAGTGGTGACAACCTGGTAGCGAGAAATTGCGTTATCGTCTGTCTTGCCTCGGGTGAAGATTGATTTCATTCCACATAGCAGCATTAAAGGGAATATTTTTACACAGTATCCCAGAGAAGTGAGGAACAAAGAATGGACGAAAAAAACGCAAAATGACGCATTCCACATTTCCCCGAATTGCAATGGTCATCTGTTGTGTTTCATTTCTTTCAGAGGCATTCATACAACGGCCAGCTTTGAATTTTCTATTTTCGGAGAGATTTTCTGCCATGGAAATGTCATTAACTCTGGCCCCAAAACGTGCTGTAGGCCGATACGGCAATCCATTTTGTTTTATTTTTCTGATACTGCTAGGCTTGCCATGTGTGAGAGATGGTCGACAGCTCTTCCAGAGAGGTACGCCAATTGCCCAGCGAGCAAAACAATGAATTAGGCGAGATGAGGATTGGACATCTAGGAACGCAAGAGCAAAGAAAGCGGGAGATGAGACAGAAAACTCACCCATGGGAATGACCTCCACATTAGAAAACCAGGACGAGTGGTCGTGACCCACCACGACTTCGAACCGGGTTAGAAGGCGAGTTGCATGACCACATTTTCGCACGCGGGTATCATACCAGACGACGTCGCAGGACGGCGGGTTTTCTCGGGGTCTCCCGTTTCCCCCGCTCCACCCACTCCGGGGTCTCATAATCTTAAGAGGTCGTGGTAGATAAATAACCGTTGAATTCTCAAATTGAGATCTACACTTTTTAATGTCAATATAAAAAACCACAAATAAAACAGTCCTAGATAATTATATTTACCAACTTTATAAGTAAACATTTGCCTAGAATGATGCATCTGTTAAGCGTGATCCCTTGCGCCAACTTTAAATGTACGAGATTTCGGCGTCAGAGATTGTTCTTCAGATATACGTTAATCGAGAAAACCTATGGCTCAGAAAGTTGCCAAAAACTATTGTCTAGGATTGCTGTTTTTTAGTTTTTACAAATTGGCTTCGAGAAACCTACAATTCTGAACAGATGGTTTTAGCACTGAATTATATACCACGCACTCTTAAGGGAGCCGCCTACCGCGCATGAGAGGCTCAACAACTACGGAGCAGCAAGGTCGACGATGAAGCGCCCATCAAATGCCGCGTCGCCTCAACGAGCCAAGCGCTGAACTAGCGTGCAAGGTTCACGTTAAACTTATTGTACTATGGGACATTAAGTGGTGAACATATAATTTTATTGATGAAAACTGCAACGAAGTTCAACGCAGGTGGCAATCTGTGTTTTACATACATCCAGTTAGAACATTTTGAAGTACGGAAGTCTGAAAAGACCGTTTTTTGCCATGTTGAAGGGCTTAGAAACAGTGTTTTTAATGAGCGTGGCGTCTTAACAATGATGTTCCGACCTTGTTTGAAGTTTCTTTTCTTTTCGTACGTTGTCACAATGGGCACAGGTGGAAATTTTTCGTAGAAAACCCTGTTTACGAACACACTGCGACGCATTTGAACCGTGGGGTAGGCGGCTGCCTTAATACCTCGTCCTGCCATCCTCCGGGACAAGCAGGTGCCTACGGACGAGCAGTCGTAAATCAGCAGTTCATGGTGTGACGGCCTGGCTCTCGGTTACACTCCCCATACAATATTTACTGCCGAATGGTTCAAGTTAACCGTTTCTGGAATTTATTACATCCACCTTCGTGCTCGGATTATTTGTATGCGAGTAGGCACTCTATCCGGTTGGCATCGTTCAAAGAAACAATTTCTATGCGACCAGCAGATATAGGCAATATGTCCGCCATGGAAAATGCGAACTCCCTGAAATAAAAGAAGTCGTGAATCGTAACAATACGTTATTTACTCGGAAACACAACACAACTATAGTGCAAAATTGATGATGTAAATAACTATTGTTTATTCTCAGTAAACAGCAAATTCACTAATTTGTTTCAGTACCATAATAGATTTACTGAATTAAGTACTTCGTGGGGGCTGAGCGGTCGGAGTTGCAGGCAAATCTGCTAGTAAAATAAATTTTCTATTAAACCAAGTTAGATTATTTATCTCTTATTATTATTAACAATATAATTCATTAGACAAATATAGTAATAATAAGCATGCCAGACAATTTATTATTCACCTTTAGTAATACGTTGCATGATGCTGAGAGTACACTTTGGAAAATTGTTAAATATGTATACTATTGCAAAGTAACCACTATGAGAAGACGAAGAAAAACTTGAAATTATCTAAGAAAATGCAAAGCGTGGAGAAATAATTTCATTTAGAATATACATACTTCAAGGTTTTTTTTTAATTTTCCTAGACATTGCGGAAGCGCTACGTAGTTTTTGCTAGTTTTTTCCTTAAGTAATTTAATTATTGTAAATTTGTGGTAAGCATATTATTTTCATCTTTCATCCTATCAGAGTTATATTACAAGCCTTCGTGTACGTGTAGCATATCATGTCTACCAAATAGGCTATTTGACATGCAGATTTAATTACGTGATAATTTTACGTCACTAAGCTGACAGTCACTTCTGCGCATTCATTCTTGTATCACATTATTTGCTATGACTTTTTGAACAGTGTAGCCAGAATGTTGCAAGAGTAAATTTCGAAACAACTTAATTCAAGTTGAAACGACGTGACTTAAAATGTGAAGAAAATGTCATAAAATAAATTTGAAGAGTAAATATTATCGTTTTATTCTTTATAATTCTACAGAAAATTTCATTGTAGGACCACGAGAAATTGCAATCATCTGGATGTTAAGATTTTTAGGTAAAGCTGCGTAGAGAATATATTTTTAATATGTTGTGTTGGTCAGTTATTGATGTAATTCATAAAATGTGCCTATTCACAAATGAAATTGTTTCTATAAACACTGGAATACATAACTGGATCTAGGTTAACCCTGTATGTAATTGATAGTACTTACAAATTGTGATCATATTCGCGTGGACTTTAAGGCAATGTCTCTTTATTTCTACTGTTTGTGCGATATATATATATATATATATATTTTAACTTAAACGGGAGCAGAAATAAAAACCTGCTGGGTAGGTTTGTTTAAAATGGTTTTTTCCATCACAGCTATTATTTTCAAGTACTATAGGTCGTTCGGGATAAAGTGAGCACTAAAAATTTTACCTTGGAATATCACTAGCGGTTACTGTATATAATCCAACGTTAACTATAGTTGCATTACTGCTTGTATGGTTAGCAGCGAAATTACGCAACATAGTCCCGCGTATTTTCTTATTTAAATGCAACAATACTGAAACAAAGTCAACTGAAATTGACATAATTGAATTTGATATAATTTATAAACTCTTTTTATTTAACTATATAGTTTCCTACCGACTGCGCAGTTTATCTTACACGCGCAAACATCAAGTGACGTGTCCTGAGAGGTTAGACATTTCCTGTCATTAGCCGTTACGTGCGGAAATATACGAATGGTCGGAAAAAAGAAATTTAGCAGGGCTGTTTTGAGTGCTCACTTTATTCCGAACTGCCTATATATAATTTTACTCTGTAATAAATGTATCTACATAACGTCTGTACCAGATAAGGTTTTTTTATTTTTGTTTCAAAATGGTCACGTTTTATTTAAAATACCTATAATAACATCAATGCTACTACATTTTGATAGTTATTGAACTTAGCCTGGGACACGTGCAAGTTTAATAACAATATAGGCATAACAAATGTATGGTCTCATCATTACCCAAATTTTAATTTCTACCATGGCCCTCGGGTATGCTTCTCATTAATTATTTATTTATTTTTATCTAATTTCTAAGAAATCTTACGGTTAGAGGCAAACGTTACAATGCCTTGGGAAAGACTACACTAAAAGTGAAGTGAAGTGATTCTGATCAGCGCTTAACATCTAGGTCTTTAGCGCTGGGGAGGGGTGACATGACGTGAGTATGGAGAAGCACCGATATGAAGGGGACGGGGAAACGGTATATCCCCGATAAATCCCGCCAACCAGTGGCATCGTCCGGCATTATTCCCACATGCGAAAATCCGGACCGCTTTGGTTAAAACCGTGACCCTTGACTACACTAGAGAAACCAAAGGTAGTGGAACCGTGCGATGCGAGTGTAACAATATTGTAATTGTTTAGTTTGTTTTTAACGTCTAGGGTTCAAGTCTGAATTCAAATTATATTTTGAACCATTTGACCATCTACAAATAAAAATAATTTTTATGTAAACTAACACAAAGACACGCGTATTAGACTGTATTACAAATCTCTTGTCATAGCTGCCTTGACTTTACCAGTAATCAGATACACTTTGTGTGACGTGTTCTTGAAACAAAATGAGTTTTATGTGAGAAAATGTTTCCGCGTGTAAGTTTTATTTTCTGTTTCACAATTATAAACACGTCTGACGTACAGTGACGCAATACCCACACTGTGACATGGCTTATTTATTAAGACTATTTTGTAAGATATTGATAGTAAATTTTTTTTAAGTCAACTATAACTGAAATTGCCTGAGGTATGAAAATCTATTTCTTATTTTATTATTTGTTTCCCTGCCTCTTCTCCCTTAAACCTCCCCTATTCTATGATACTCTCCACTTTGGGAGTTGTCAGCGGGCATGTAGTGCCACCTTAATTACTATTCTTTTTTGTTTCTACCATTATTTCAATGTTATGTTAGAGCTCGAGATGTGTGGGAATATATCAACAATACATGCCACGTTACTTAGAAAACTACACTTTATTATTGTTAACTGAAAGTTAATGACTGAATCGGCGTGACAAAAGGAAACCGTGACAAGGTGGCAAACACAAACATTTTTTCGTGTTATTAACTGATGGCTGTCGTATGTTTACCAGTTGAAAAAAAAATGTGGTTACTTTTTTCACTACTCAAATGACAAACATTATTTTAATAGCATTGGGAAAATATCGAGTTTCAACTTCATATTCATTGTTGTGTAAAATCTTGGGGAAACTTGATGAAACGAAAGGTTTGGTTATGTTTCAATCATGCGAATTTGGGACAAGCTGGCGACCAGAGTTAAAATTAGAGTATATTGAAACAAGATACATTTTAATTCTCCTTCATTAGGAAAATATCATACCAGATTATTTAAAACTTCATATTTCGCTTTTAATATTTGTAATGCCAAGAAAATTATCATTAGAATACTTTTGAGGACATTGGTGTTCCATTCGTTATAAACAATATCTCAGAATCATGGGCCGGTGTATCTCGCATCAATATAACATATTGTATTGCGTAAACAGCAATAACTGTTGTATGTAATCACAGTAGACTGTATAGCAAACTTCAAACTAAATAGTAAGCCTTAAATGAAGCTATCCAGCCTCACTGTAACAGTATGTGGAATCGTGTTGTTAATTATCGGTTTTTGGATGATCATAACGTGGTGTCCCCAACAGCAGCGAGCAATAACACACATAAGCCCACGCACTCAGATACCTACCTTTATCCAAACACATCCGCACACATACATAGCAAACACACACCGAGCATACTAGCGCATTCGGAACAATCGGGGTGTTAGTTTTGGTCCTGCAAAGTCGAACAAGACCGGTCCATGTTTTTTTTAATCACTCTAGGCGAATGCCGGTATTGCTCCTTCCTACAGGCCGTGGACCGTTACTTCCCCGTCTCCTGTATGAATAAGCCATCGGTTCTGTCAGAAATGCTGTAGTTGTTGACGAGATGATACAAACACATACTCTTACTCTCTCTCTCTCTCTCTCTCTCTCTGCGTATACCGATCAATGTGTTTGCGAAAAGTAACTTGATGGATTTTGACATGTTTACTCAGTCACGTTTGCAAGTTTCCTCGATTTTTAGAGATTAGCGAGATTGATGATAAACGCCTGCATGCAGTTTAAATATGTTTTACAACAGCTGCACGGTCCAGGTTCGATTCCCGGCGGGGTCGGTCCCTGGATTTTCGCACGTGGGAATCGTGCCGGACGATTTCGCCGATGGACGGGTTTTCTCGGGGATCTCCCGTTTCCACTGCCCATTATTTCCGGCGGCGCTCTTCACTCAACTCGTGTTACACCTTGCCGAATGAAGGGCAGGAGAAACGGGTGATCCCCGAGTATACCCGTCGACCAACGGGATCGTCCGGCTTGATTCCCACATGCGAAAATCCGAGGACCGACCCCGTCAGGAACCGAACCCGGATCGCTTTGGTGGAAGGCGAACGGGTACGACATTTGGCGTGTTTAGTATATTAACAGAAGAACATGAGCTGTCGACATGGGGTAACTAACCACTATTTGATCGAGGTGTCGCAAAGATTACATTTCGATCGATTGGACACTTTACTTGTATTACTGTTTAAATGCTTCAAATTAAAATTTTGGCCTATTCAGTTCCAGTTCGTGACTTTTAGTAAATGCCTGAAAACAAGATGTTTTAATACGTCACTGTCAAAGAGAAAGTTATTATTTTGTTTCACATAACTTAGGCGCTCTTGAGATACTTGAAAAAAAAAAAAACTAATAAGTAAACTGGATGGGCCGGTTATAGAAGATAAATGGTATATGATCATAGTTTCCCAGATGTCATGGCTGTTTTTTTATCTAAATATTACTTCGCGGCAAGAAAATATTACACATACACAAACATATAACATCAACAGTGTAATATCCATCCCGCAACAAAACATGTTACGTCGCCTGTGTTAGAACCATATTTATTTTTTAACAACACTATTCATTTATTTATTAAATTATCGATTCATCAAATTAACTCATATATTTGTATGCAAAAAATAGATGTTAAAGTGAATCCAATACATGAAAATATAAATATGTCTAAAAACTAGTTTTTTTTTTTTAATGTATAGAATGACTTTATTTGAATATACTTTTCAGCAACAATATTATTTGTACTCTAATCTTTACATATGTAATTTATTTGTACAAAGTTGTTTATTTCGTTGCACAAACGTTATAGATTATTTTAAAAAATTGCTTCGGATGTGAAGAACACATTAATACTAAACGTTGATTCCTGATTTAAAATTCCGGAGTCGTAAAGCAATTATTAACTCTATATATATAAAAGAGAACAACTGACTGACTGACATATCAAACTGCAGCCCAAACCAATGGACCTAGAATCATTAAATTTTTTGTGTGGTTTCCGCTTAGGTGGTAGGCGAGCACTAAGAAGGGATTTTTCGAATTTCGTCCCCTAATGTGATGAAAAGGCATGAAATGTGTTTCATAAGATTTCGTCTACATAGTTCGAACCGACGGTCTATCGTTGTGACTTGTACTTCAATGGCTGAATCATAAAAACCACCATAGCCAATTCAAAGGTTTTTGAAATTCAATCATTAAGGGGGCGAAAATACCTTAAATGTGATTTCTATTAGTTATCAACATCTATCGATTTCTTCGGGTTACAGAGTTGCTTTTTACTTCAAAATTATGCTTACGTAAATATCCAAAAATCTGTTTTAGGATTTTTTCAAATTCGTCCCCCAAGCAGTAAAAAGAAGGAATTTTTTTGTGAATCGTCTATATCACTGGAACACAATAGACTATCGTCGTGATTTTTACATCAATTGGTTAATCATACAAATGATTATGGTAGGACTCCAAGACGTATCGAAATTGGATAATTATGGGCGTGAAAGTACGTGTAATGTGTTTTCGATGATTCCAGAATATATATCAAACCAGTTTAGAAATCTAAGTGCTCTTTGCTTTAGATTCTTGATTATCTAAATATCCAAAATACCATTTAAACTTATTTTACGAATTCAGCTATAAAGAGATTTAAAAAAGGGTAAAATGTATTTTTGATTCACAATCTATACATATCGACCCCATTGATGTGTATATATCAACGTGATTTTTGTTTAAAATTGATGCATACTCAAATACCTGAAAAGTAATTTCACGAATTTACGAAATTCCCCACCTATGGAGGTGAAAAGTGAATATATGTGTTTTAAATGAATCGTTGATGTATCTTGAATCAAGTGGAACATTGTCGTGTTTTTCACGTTAAAGAGACATCATGAAAGTAGTATAAAATGTGATTCGAAAGTTTATGGAAATTCAGTCTCTTCTTAGGTGAAAAGACCTGGAATGTGTTTTTGATAAATCTTCAATATATTATATCGAACCCATCCATATATTCAGTTTATTTTTGTTTCAGAATCTTGTTTAGGTAAGTGGCCGCAAAGACTTTTAAGATTTTTCACAGGTACTGTACAGGAGTAGCATGTGTTTTTTAATGAATGATCAATTTAGCTTAGACTGAACCGACTATCGTCATGATTTTCACTTGACCTCGATACTTATACAAGTATTTAAGATGTAAAATTAAGATTTTTCGAAATTTGACACCTAAAGAGGCGAAAAGGCATAAAGTTTGTTTTCTATCAGCCAATGGTAGTCTACTAATCTAACCAGTCGAGATATTGAGGTTGTGTTTGCGTCAGAATGACGCTTGCGTAAGTACCTAAAAAGTAATGCAAGTTTTTTTTATTTTATAAGACAACTTAAGTTATTAAGAAGAGAACTTAGTTTGTAAACTTTCAAGACAGACGGTCCGAAAAGCCAATACGGCCAGCGAGACATAAATTACACAGAAGTTTCACTCTACAGTAACCTATTGGTACGTTGTGTTGTACAACCTTTATGAGCCCAGGACATTAATATTTTATTTTTTAAATTAAATTTATTTTCATTAATTATTTTGACGTTCCGTTCTACATTCCGGGACGTTCTGGGCTCGAATTCCGTTAAATGCTGAGAGCTAACGTTCAATTCTAACACATAAAAACTGCAAGGCAGATTGTGTTAGTGCAACTTGCAATATGTCGTTTAAAACTAGTAAAACGGATTATGCAGATCACTAGCCACTTAGGTTCCTCGACAACATCAGCTCATATATATATATATATATATATATATATATATATATATATATATATATATATATATATATATATATCATTTCACTAATCTCAAGTTTGGGGCACCAAATACGTTTTTACGAAACCTTTTCCCACCACAACGTTCCGAACGGCATTAAACTTCAAGTGAAAAATTTGAAAATATGTAATTTAGGCCACCCTCACCAATTGTTGTGCAACTGGGTAAATCATAAGTTTTTCATTCGATTAACCTCTTACATTTAAGAGTGTGTAACTACCCCGCAACGTCAACAATGCAGTGCTGTAAATAAGGCCCAGGCGAAGTCGTGGTTAGTTGCAGAGACAAACTTAAGACTCCTTCTCTCGTGTAGACAGCTATAGCTACTTATCCTGCTGCAGAGTTAGTTCAACTATCAGCAAGAGAATTTTAACATTTAAAGTAAATATTGTCAGTTATGAATATTACTCGCGAGCAAATCCGTGGGGGACTGCTATTTATTATATATATTATACTAGCTGACCGCCTGCGGATTTGCCTGTGTGAAATTATGTAACGTAAACCGTAACTCTGGATAAAATATGTGATGAAGGTATTTAACAGCTGGCGTACTCAATAACAGTGAACTATAAATTGTCCTAGCTCAGTGTAAAGAGCGCGCGCGATATGCTCGTATGATGTCATAGTAATTCCCATCGCAAAGTCTTGCACGGGAAAGGAACCCGTAACCCCACCCCTCCCACACCACAAACTTTATACAATACCTGAGTGAATGCTTAAAGGCTGGCCGTGATAATTCTTTCGTATGTACAGGCTACAGTCCAAAGCGGTTTTATTTATGAGTAGGTTGACAAAAAGAAACAACTGTTGAATTATTTCTCTGTGATCATTCTCTTTTTTCGGGAGACTGTAACATTTCCCTGCTTTTCACATCCTTAATTTTCGAATTTCATAAAATCATGAATTTGATTTGAAGATATATACATAAGCTATACATAAGCTTATTTTTTATCAAAAACTCATCTCGATATCTTAACAGCTATAAGCGCTACATATTATTATATTTCAAGGACTAATTTCAAAAAATCCTGATATTACTATTTTTACGTAATATTTAATTAATAGCAAAAAACATTTCAGTACTTCCACTCGTTTAGGAGATAAGTGGGATTCATTAAAAACACGCTTTATTTTTTTTAAGACTTTTCAAGAACGAATTTCGAAAATTGGTAAAAAATCTTTTTACATATTTACTTAAGCATCGTTCTAAAAAAATCACCTCTCTATCTGAAATGGTTTAGGAGAAATCACGGATTAATGAGAATCACATTTTACGGCTTTTCATCCCCTTAATTTTCGAATTTCACAAAATCGAAAAATTCGCCCATATGCACTTCTTTGGGCAATATTATGAAGTTAAAAAAATTATGATAGCTTTCCCGTTTAGTGAGATATTAGGGATTCTTTGAAAACACATTTCACCCCTTTACACCCCTTATTTATCGAATTTCGGAAAATCCATTCTTAGTCGGTGCTTACGGGCCAAAGGGAAGCTTCGCTGAAAATATCATGGCTCTAGGTCCAGCGGTTTGGGATGTGCGTTGATCAGAGTGTGAAAGAGTGTGTCAGGACACTTCATTTTATCTATTAAGATTGTATTAAATTATATTATGTATAAACTACAGGTTATTTAATACAATTCTCTCTTGTTTCTACCGTTTTTTCCATAAGTATTTTCTAAACTTAAACGAGAGCAGATAGATAAAAATATGTTGGGCAGTTTTGAATGGTTGTTGACATCGTAGCTAATTTTTTTCAATACAGGAAATTATAAGGTTTCGACTAAAAATTCAATTAACCAGCATTTCGTTGATTACATACTTAGCTTGAAACATACTACTTACTGCCTTGGAAAATCAGCCAACACGGAGAAGACGAATTTCAACAAATCTGTCAAACAGATTTTTAATATCTGCTCCCGTTAAGGCGTAAAAAAAAAGTTCTCTAAAAATATTGAAACAAGAGAGCATAGCCTTAAGTGAATACTAGCTCAGCTTCCCATACCTGTGCTCTAGAAAGGATACTTTGCATCTGGTCAGAGTGAAAAAGGAAGCAGCGCACAGATACGACGGAAACAAAAAATTCTCCGGCCACCGCAAGAGAGTGGTTGAGGGAGATACTGTATCTATTGGGAACAACACGGAGAGAAGAGGGATGACTGTAGGAGGGGGTGGTGGCGAGAAGGGAAGCGACGTCCTGTATGCTGTGGTCCAGTCAGAACTCCTCGTCCGTTGCGGGCAGGCTTGCTTCCCGATACGACCCCAGAAAATGTAATTACTTCACGTCCGGCGCTTTTGGTCAACGAACACTGCCAAGTCACTTTACATACCACGCGGAACTTGGACAACATTCGAATATACGTCAACCACTAGAAGTTCACTACCAATAAACCAAATCCAATTTTTATCACCCACATTAAGGAATGAAAAATTGTATTACCTTTGATAAAACACATGTAAATAGCCTATGATGCTTTCTCTACTGATGTCGTTTTACATTTAACCGTACTGCTTACATAAGTTTTAAGCGGAATTTATTATTTTACAGAGCAACAAATAATAATGGTAAACGTTTCGAGCTACGCCAATAAAAGTAACAACATGAAGTTACCGGCACAGTTAATGAGCAATGTTTGTGTAGGCCTACCAAATAAACAAAAACTAAAGTCAATCTTCATTACGAAGTTGTACAGTACAAAGTTTGAAGAAATTTGGAAAAAGGAAATCCGAAGTTGTAATACTAGGAAAGAAAACAATAACATGGCGTTATTTTTTGTTTTAAAAATATTAACAATTCTTTGAACGTAACTCTATATACTCTATGTGTACAAGAGTTAAACGAAATCCTGAAAAATGGTTACTGAGATATTTCACGCATTCAGAACATGTTGAAATGGATGCCGGCATTGTTAAAAATGTGCACGGCATGAACAAAATTAATAAAAGTCAAGATGCCTTATTAAGCTCTTATGTGCACCGAGTTTTATGAAAATATGAAAAAATATACATATTAAAACTTCGCGTTCTTTTAAAAATGTTTGACAGAATGTAAATAAGACACAAACCAAATAAACGAAAGTCATGTCACCTTATGATGTAATATAGCCATTGCGTAGTAAGTTTGGTGAAGTTCGGAAAAATACTTCCTCAAATTTATCACACATTAACCACGAATATAAAAATGGCCATACTATTTAAAATTCGATCACGTCATGAACAGAATACATAAAAGTAAAGTCAGGTAACCAAGTACAACATGTGTACCAATGAAATTTCCTTGACTAGTTCAACGTTTAATTAGGAATGGAAAACACCCACACAAGCTCTCTCTCATACACAAACACACGCAGACACACATTCATAGACACAAAGACAGAAAGAAGATTACATAAGCCAACTTTTTTCTTTAAAAAGTTGGTTAAAAATGCTATCTCGGATAAACGGTAAATAGCTTAATCAGAAGGCGCCGCAGGGATTTGGTCAGACATTTCGCCTCCCAACACGGTGATCCGGGTTCGATTCCTATCGCTTTCGATCATGGTTTTTGAATGATCGGGTTTTGTGGCGGTTTTATCTTGATACTCCCCACCCCTTCTTGCATTCTAGTCTAGGACTTCAGTTCATGTCATTCCTTAGCGTTCAGTCGATGGCTACGTGTGCCTAATCCAGAAGTCTGCCAAATAAAGAATGCGACGCCTTTTATTTTGGATACCCTCCCTTGTTTCTTCATCCATAGGACATTGATGTAAGTTTTAGAGCTCATACCAGTGGCCCGTATATTAGTGAGATGGTAGCACTGTCCAAAGTTGAGGTGTATTTACCTGATATTAAGCGGATGTCATTTGTTTCTATAATGGGATTTCTCTGGCGCTCGTGAAATGGCTGAAAATTGTGAGGGCCAACTTAGATAGACTTGTGAAACCTGGCCCAAGCACCGAGCCACTGGCGTGGGTAGAGTTCGTGGAAGCATTACTGCAGTTTACGCTTTAATGTTTGGTAACAGGATTTCAGGTGGTTGTGAGCCATAGACCTGGCTGTAGATATGTAATAAGTTTGGGCTTCGTCTGGTAAACAGTACAGGAACGCCAGTGGCGAGCAGAAATAAGAATACTTCTAGAACGGTTACGTTGTGTTTCTGCAACGTAGGAAATGACTATTACTAGGGCCTACCTACTCATAATATTCTATAATGTGCTCTCCAGCAGGTCCGAACTAGTACACAAAGATTAAACCCAGAATGAGATTATCGTACTTACGATTTTTAGCTTTGGGTGGAATGTTTCATCGTAACATCAGATAAAATTGTCAGCCTCATATCTGAAATATACAGACTGAGCATGAAAAACACCGACAGACTCCGGCCGATTATTCGTTATGAAAAAATTAGAAGAAAACACGTAGGACACATGGCACCGAAACTGAATTTGAAGGCAGCAATAAGCTCTTGAAAACTGAAATTCGAAACAGTGTAGTCTGAAATAATCGGAAACAGTGTGATACAAAATTACATAACCCAAAACATAATTTTATGTCATCGAGATCTGTAATTCCACAGCAAATGTTCATGCAAGCTGTCCCCCAATATGAAAATAACAGTGGTGACCACTCTTGTGTTGCATACAACTTTCATTGTGTTTGGAAAGTCAAACATTTGAAAAAGGATTTTTTTCGACGTATGTAACAAAAAAGGTCCCCTTGTCCGAACACACTCAGGTAAACCGTTTTCAAGAAATCTGGAAACATAATGTTGCGTGTTGGCCGGGCAGCAGGCACGTTACATCATGCTGGGTGGTCAGCCCTGTGAGTCAACCAGAGATGTCATGGGTTTTCTCATCTATGTCGCAACTCCCGAGAGACGTCATTGTGATTCCCCGATGACGCCAGTACGAATACGTGACTATCAACAGTCACGAGTGAGGTGGTGTCTATTTTTAGAACTGTGATCATCATATTGCATCACCGTTTGACGTCACTAAAGGGGCCGTAAAAAACATCGGTACTGCGCAACATGAGTCAGTCTGGAAGAGAGTCTAGTATTGAAGAGTCTTGTGCGGAGTCGGGAGGTGAGAGTCTTGTGCAGTCTTAGTAGTGAGTCGTGAAGATGAAGTGAAACAGAGAGTGGTGTGAGGCAGCGCCCTTAGGGGTGGCGTTGCCACTGGGACGACGATGGACGTCGGGAGAAGTGACGGGCCTAGAGAAGTCGCTGACTGCAGCGCAGAATTGAGGACCCAGCGCCTTGGGGGCGGTAACACGACAGCGTCGAGGCTGGTGTAACATCGACGGAGCTGACGGGGTGTGGCGTCTTGGGGATGCTAACACGGCGGCGGTAGTCGGTGTCGAGTCTGAGTAACATCAACGCCCTGAAGAAGGGACAGACAGCACTAAGGTGTTGTGTGTCGGCACGACTGAGATGACGAGGTATGGCGTCTCGAGGATGGCAGCACGACGGCAGTGGTCGGTGTCGAGGCTGTGTGACGCCAGCGGGCTGCAGGATGGACGAACAACACTTGTGGTGTTGTGTTGGAGTGCTGCAGAGGTGGTGAGCTGTGGAGAACAACACTGACGGTGTTGTGTCAAGGAGGGCAGTAACTGGTGACTTGAGGACACTGTCTACCTGGTGATTCAAGAGAAGAAGTGCTTCGAGAGTTCGCTATTGGTCCTGCTCGGAGGAGGTGCTAAGCTTGTGCAGAGAGGCTGGTGAGGGCATCTTCGTGATGTCAGGAAGACATCTTGGTGATGTCAGGAAGACGTCTTGGTGACGTCGGAGTCTACTGCGAGGCTACAGGCACATACTCGGAGCAGTACTGGGTGAGACAAGAGGGCTTCTGCTGCTGGTCGATAGGTAAAGAAGGAGGTGGGCGACGGGAGTCGAACCGAAGACCTCAAGATTGAAGACAGAGGTGTACTCTGGGTGTTGCACTGTACATAGTGAGCCATCCTCCCTTAGGACTGTTAAGTACGTTGTCATTATTTGAGAGTAACTGTTGATTGGATATATGACTGAACTTTTATTGTGATTTGTAGTCTTTAATTGATTAATGGTAAATATTCTTGTGCTTAAATGGTCAAAGTTAATTAACGTTCTGTGGCACAGTAATAATTGTGTGTGTAATTAATTGTGTTGTGAGAGTTATAGTTGATTACTGTTTTGTGTATTTCGTAGCTTTGTGAGCTATTAAATCTAGTACTTGATTTAACTCTTTGATTTATAATTATAAGACCTCTATCCCAAAAGAACTCATGGGAATTGCCCACATGAAAAGTTTGTGTTCTGCAAACTTGTAACAATAAAGTAACTTGCCTTACAGGTAGGCAACCCCATGACCGTGGTGGGAATATTAACAGGTGGAACCGTGCGCATGTTCCCCCTCCACTTTCTCTGCTACCTCCCCTCCATTGTGACGTCATGCCAGTTGCAAGGCATATTTACAAAATATTGGCAGATACATCGAGCGTCCAAAAAACGTTCAAACTAAACTCGTCAGAAATCGAAAACCATACAGTCAAATTACTTAGAAATTTTTGCACCGTATTTGTGAACTATTGTGCTAATAACGCTATCTGTTAATTTTCATTATGTAAATTATTTCATTTTAAAAAATAGTCTAACAATGTACTGTACATTATTGACTGAAAAACGCAGGGCCAAGTACAGTAAGCGAGGAACTTTTTAGTTTTTCGAGATAGATAGGTGGTATCAGCGGACGAAAGGAAGAGGAAACTCAAAATGTAATTTTCGTGGCCCCTTTGAAAAGTTTGGAGATACGCTATAATTTTGGCGGCAGGTAGAATACAGAACATTTCAGACGTTAGCGTTCGAGATCGACGAACCGACCACAACTTGTCCCTTGATTTACATACACTGCATTTGCTTTTTTAATTTCAATTCTGAATATCATATTCGTTATAAAATAACCAACTTTTGGGGATTCTTATTACTATAGGCCTACACCAAATTAAATAAAATTATTACAAAAATTCAATATTCAATCTGTCATCCTCATGTACATATTTTTTTCTTTAATTCTTAGACATACAGTAGCAAAGCACAACAGTAGAAAAAAAAGTTAAATCTTATCACATTTTCTACATTACAGTACATAGGAACAGTAATCAATATTCCTCTCATACTTCATAACCGAAACTAAACTGGATGTGATTGTGTTGTTTTCTGCAATGGAATTTTTTTTGCAACTCAGCGGAACTAATTAGTTTTCGCATGCACTCATGTTTTAGATTTGTGTACTTTTGATAGTAAATCAAACTGATAGTTTTTCGTAGAGTAAGATAGCATGTTATCGAAGCTACTTGAATGCAATAAAAATAAATTTTCATCATAGATTTTTATTAATTATGAGTTTCATTGAATGCCACAAATGAAAGTTGATTTACAAACATTCTTACCGGAATTTTTTATTACAAAACTAAAATATAATTTCGGAAAAATGTCGGACTAAATCAGTTTACACAGTAAATATATGCTATGCATTATTATGAAGAATGTTATTATTGAGACCAGATGAAGTTGTGGATGCGATATGATGAAAATGCAGTCATATTATCACAGGATATATTACATTATACTTTGAGTTTATTTTACGGATCAGGTTTTCGGAAGGGATATATACAGAATTCGAGTTGGGATTGCGTTTGTAAATTATTATATTCTGTCTAGCTATCTACCTTTTAATATTCCCGCAAATTTTATATTAAATGAAATAAGAATATCGTTAAAAATTAAATTCTTCATCATGCACGAATTTAATTAAAATTAACATCGCTATCTCACGAAGAAAAAACAAATACGGCA
Organism: Medauroidea extradentata; assembly: GCA_003012365.1. NCBI lineage: Eukaryota > Metazoa > Arthropoda > Insecta > Phasmatodea > Phasmatidae > Medauroidea > Medauroidea extradentata. The sequence goes on along the minus strand of PNEQ01130468.1, from coordinate 86,723 downwards.
GTTTTTTCTAATAACCAAGGAAACGATTTTTTCTGATGTAATTAATTAATGAAAAGGGTTTCTTAGTTAAGGCTGAGACTAAATTCTTCTTAAAGTTGTTTATTCGGATTAACCGTGTGCTATTGTGAGTCAAACTTGCATTTACATCAGTATGTAATTAGCACTGATTTTTTTAATATGCTCTGTAATACTTAACGTACTACTATTTAAAAATTAATCCCAAGAATAAATTTCATAAAAAGATTTAGTAAATTCATTTGAGTATATCGGAATTTATGTCTTGAAAACTGTTGTGGAAGCAGATGATTTTTTTTACCAGTATCGGTAACGTAAAGAATTAAGATACGTGAAACTAACAACAAAAATGCGTTTAGTTATACACACTTCCTTAAAATATTTAATTTCTACCGAAATCGCAGTTATCTCATTTATTTAAAAAAAAAAATTACGTCTATACCTACTTGAAACGAAGATTATTATTTGATTTTCTGTTAATCACATGTAAATTATATGCGCGTTTAGTATACAGTCCCACGAAATAGGAACAAAATATGACGACAGTATAAATAGTTATCTCCAGCAAAACAGTATTTACGTATGTCTATTTCACTAATGCAGCACTATTAATTTTACAGTCTCCATTTCCGGTTTTTTTATTACGAACAACATAAGCTATAGCTATGATATTGTAATAAATCACGCTACTTGGAACAAAAAGTGTATGTACTTGAAATTATGGTTCATGTGCTTTTTATAATTTTTATAACTCTTCCAATCATTTTTGACATTCGTGTGTCGTGGGGTTTTACACGCAAATCACAGATGCGTGGTGTTACAGTAACCTTATTGTGATTGGTACAGTCAAATGAGAAACGTCACAGTTCAAAGGCACGCTGCCAATATCTATGAAGCAGAACTGCAGACGTGCACATAAGGCACTGGAACAAAGTGGGGCAAAATTCTTTTCGCGAAAAGTTCATGTCTCTATTATTTAGATGTGTCTCGACTAGTTGTCATGCATACGTAAAATATGTACATATGTTCCGAGGGGTTGCAAATTATAATAACTTAATAACTTATAAATTAAAGCCTTATGGTGTTGCAATAATGTATTGAGACAAAAAATAGAAAATTTTAATAGGGACGTTATAACTGTAATTTGATGACTACATAAAGATTCTAAGATAAAGACAGTGAACATTAAATATTAAAAAAAAACATAATTAACAAGCTGAAATGAAAAAAATTATGTTATAAAACTGAAATTATTATAGGAAATCTAGTGCAGATAAATCGAGGGAGATGTTCAGATAGGGTCACTGATCTCGAACGCGCGCGGCTGAATGTTCTTCTGTCTTCTACCTGCCACTAAAATTATAGCGTATTTCGCAACTCTTCGAAGAGGGCATAAAAATTACAGTTAGAGTTTCCTCTTCCGCTGGTACCACCCACCTATCTCGAAAAATCAAAAAGTTTCTCGCTTAATAGAATTTTCCCTGCAGTTTTCTGTCAGTAGTTAACAGTACATTGTTAAGATATTATATTTAATTTAAAATAATTTACGTAAAGAAAACTACCAAATTTATTCTTTGGCAGGACACTTCAATAATACGTAGCAAAAAATTGTTCTAGTCATTTGACTGAATAGTTTTCGATTGATGATGAGTTGAGCCGCGATTTTATGGCGAAAATATTTTTGCAACATTTGGTTTCGATGCGTCATGTGCACACCTGCAGCTCTGCTACATCGTCTGTGGTTGGATAATTTTACTCTCTCTTGCCTTGGCAAATTATAGACGTACAGACTCACAATAACCTTATTCTGATTGGTGCAGTCAAATGAGAAACGTGTCTGAAGAAAGACACGCTGCCTATAACCTTGAAACAGAACTGCCGATGTGCACGTGAGTCACTGAAACAAAGTGGGCAAAAATCTTTCCGCGACAAAATCGTGGCCATAATGATGAGTTAAGTAGAAGAGTTTTTGCGGCCGCGTGGGCACAGGCCAGTACACGCTGGACGTGTAGCCTACTGTCTTGTGTACGCGCGCGACGTCAGACGTGTACTGACTTGCGCTAGATTTCCGTCCCGTGAACTCGCGTGACGTCATAGGTAGCTGCGCAGTAGGGTGCGAGTTTTGGCGACCGGACGGTTCCACCTGGTAATATTCCCACCACGCCCACGACATATGAAACTTGTACCTTGTGAGAAAGACGGACAATGTTTTTATTCAACACGCCATACGTGTCATTTGCGAGGAATCTGTATGCATAATGGCTACCATTACGTTACTGCGCCTGGCATGTAAGCAAAACATACCATGCATAATGTAATAGGGTAAGCACACGCAAAACACGTGTGGCTGGTGCACAAATTAATTGATCAATAATGGATAGAGTGATATTTTGGTACGCTGTATTTATAACCTGCAAACAAATTGGTAAAAGGTAGTAAACATTATTTGAAGAGCTCACAAGCAGTAACATTTATATGTTCCAAGTGTACCATTGACCTGTGTGCAGTCAGATATAAATGAACATTTACAAGTTAGTATGTTGGGGTATGGCTTGGAAATATACCTCAACACATTTGTATGTGAACACATTTGATAACTTGGATTCACATTTAGGAAAGAACGGGTTTTATTCCCGGTCTTATCATCCTGCTTCCAAAGACCACTCCAGCAAATGCTTTGAGGAATCCTTAAAAAAGACCATGGCCGACTCCTTCCCTAGTTTCTTTCGCTTATGTAAGTGTGTGCTATTAAGTTGGTTGCCCTGTCGAAATTTTTTTTATAAATTCGTGTTTTTTTTTTTTTTACTACAGCTATTTGTTTTGCCTTGTTGTGAGTGTTCTGTAATGACACGAACTTTGCTATGACACGTATCCATCATGATGATTCATTGAATCGGTTACATCGAATTGCACAAAACATTGAATAGAGGATGCTAGTCCTCAAAGAAGTTGTTCAAATTGCCGACCATAAACTTCCACACACAGTTCACAGCGTCGCTGCAGGGATCGTCGGACGCTCCAAAAAACACTTGTCATCCGGCAAGTTGAGTCAAAATGTCGGGTGAACGTGCAGGCCAGGAAATGGGCTCACGTCGACTAATTCAGTGGCCAGGATACGCAGCATCCAAATATGCTCGCATGTTCGGGCAAAATGTGCTGGGGTGGCGTCATGCTGAAACCAAAAATACATTCGCACGTCAAGCGGAACATTCTCCAAGAGTTGTGGTAGCGTGTACGCAAGGAACGGAAGTAAATAGCAGCATTAAGTCTTGGAGAAAGTCGGCATGTCCCAATTATATGGTCTTGCACGATACTTGCCCTCATGTTTACCGAAAACTATTGCTAGGGCCTGGTAGTTTTCGCGAAAAGATTTTTGCAGCACTTTGTTTCAGTGCCTTACGTGCGTACCTGCATCTCGGCTTTGTGGTCAGTGATTGGATGCCGTAACATACAACATCTGGAGGTAAAACCTGCAAATCACAGACGTGATGTATGGCAGTTATCCGTGTACTGATTGGCACAGTCTAATGAATAACGACTCTGCACAAAAACACTATGTCAATAGCCATGAAGTTGAACTGCAGGTGTGCACGTAAGACATTGAAACAAAGTGGGGCAAAAATCTTTTCGCGAAAACTACCGGGCCCTAACTATTGCTAATGGCTAGGGCCACGATTTTGTCGCGAAAAGATTTTTGCCCCACTTTGTTTCAGTGACTCACGTGCACATCGGCAGTTCTGTTTCAAGGTTATTGGCAGCGTGTCTATGTTCAGACACGTTTCTCATTTGACTGCACCAATCAGAATAAGATTATTGTGAGTCTGTACGTCTATAATTTGCCAAGGCCAGTGAAAGTAAAATTATCCAACCACAGACGATGTAGCAGAGCTGCAGGTGTGCACATGACTCATCGAAACCAAATGTTGCAAAAATCTTTTCGCCATAAAATCGTGGCTCTACTAATGGCTTTGTATGTGGGTACAATATGGGTTATCATCTGCCCACACGTGACTATTCCCTGAATTAAAAATACCATCGCGTGCATTGCCAACGGCTAGAGATGGTGGTTTATTGCGGGAAATCTTGACTGTTTGCTGGGTACCAACACACGTTTAGCTTATGAAATATACTGGCTTCCGCTAGTACGTGAAGCTGTTAAACCCATTCGACTGAGCCAATAAGAATACCACTATTGTAATATTTGATGCCTGTTGTTGGTCTGCAGACAGCTACGTTGTGTCAGACGTATAACAGCCAATCATACATGTCACACGAAACTATAATGTTTTCATGGGCATGTTCGTACAAAACATTTTCGCGATATACCATCATTTCTAGCAATGGCTCAAGAGTTGGTGGATGAGGTCTCTCCGATGGCAGAAAGGACCTCCTCTTCAAACTGTGTTGTACGCACTTGACGTTCATATTCTTAATCATGCTTCCGTTTCACGGCTGTTCCCATATCCCGTATGCGCTGGTCTATGGCAGCAAAGGTAGATTGGCGAGGTACCTGCCTCGTGAGAACTTATTTGCATACATTAAGCGTGCTTTTCTGCCCTAAGCTGCACTGTACACTAAATGTATGTTTACTAGTTTCGTCTACGTATAAAGATTCATGTTTTAACAACGGCACACAAAAAGCAGTAAACAGACGTGATGGTGTTAGCAGTGTCGATTAAGTAATACTGCTTTCTACCGCCTGTGTGTACGCCAAGCAAGTGTGTGCTGTAGCAGTCAAATCGGCACGCCAGCAAGAATATTTACGACCTAAACGTACACATGAGTATGTAACAGCTGATTCCGCATAAAGGTTGCCGTTCCAGCAGGCGTAACAAGGCAGCGTCTGATGTACTTTGGAGTGCATGCAAGGTGGGGTAACGTAACGCCTACCATTACGCACATTCCTCGAAAATTGTACGAATTATGTGTTGTAATTTCCCGTGTGTATGTAAGTGGATTCTGTCGGTGTTTTTCGGACAAAATTCTAGCGTTTTACAATAATTGCAATTATTGCTCAATGAAATAACGCGTTTTCGAAATACGAAATAAACAATTTAGCAAACTACCGTGTTAACTACCACATGGGGTGCATAACTGATAGCGTCCACTGTTATTGAAACGCGAAAAGCGCAACGTATATTAGTACATAGCCATGTATTGTGACTGTTAAAAGAAAACATTAACCGTTTTTCACCATTGGTACACACATATCATGTATTGTGAGTTGCCTACCGGAAAAGCGAGTATCTTTTTGTTACAAGATTTCTCAAAAACGGTTCACGTGAGCTTGTTCGGGGATGAAAGTCTTCTTGTTACATACGTCTCAACACTCAAAAAAAATTATTTATTTATTATTATTATTTTGTTTCGTTTTTTTTTTTTTTTTTTTTACTTTTTAGACACAACGAAAGTTGTAAGCAATAAAAGGGTGTCTACCCCTGTTATTTTCAAAATGGCGAAAGGTTTGAACGGATATTTGCTGTGGAATTCCTGATCTCGATAGCATACGACGGTGTTCTTGGTTTTGTCCAGTTCCAACTTTTTTGGAACGCACTGTTTCAAATTTCAATTTTCAAGAGATTATTACTGACTTAATAATCTCAATCGGTGATAGGTGTCCTGCATGTTTTCTTATACATTTTTCATAAGGAATAACCTGCTGGAGTTTGCTGGTGTTTCTCAGACTCCCCCTGTATAAACTAACTCTGCATAGTTGCATTTTTAGAACTTGTACCAGGCAAAAATTTGGCGACTAGACGTTATGCAGTTTGATAGAAGGCCTTAAAAATTTTTGTTTCTTATCTTAATTTTTTCGTTGCGTTTTGACACTTATTGCTGTTAGCACTTATAAGAAGACTTCAGTTTCGTGAGATTATGCACGCTACTTTACCAAATATTATGTTGTTTTTTTTTGCGTCATGCTGTTAATACTATGGGAGGAAATATTTTAATGAAATTGAAATGTCGGGCACCGCCTTCGGGTGATGGTTTTCATGTGTACCTTATCTTTCCTCGGTTTATACAACGGCGGCACCATGATTATCTCATATTACCTCATGCACTCTGCGTAATTGCCGGGAAAGACAGCTGATATTTTTTTCAAGAGGGCAGCCGATTTGTCTGAACACCAGCCTCTTTCCCAATATATTTCGCCAGGTTAAACAGAGTGCCACGCAAAAACACACACACACAAACAGATATATATATATATATATATATATATATATATATATATATATATATATATATATATATATATAGTGGGTGTGTGTTCATTCCAAATTTAATCTGGTAGCGTTGAATTACGTCGTCCCAGTGTAAGCGATGTGAGAGTAATATTTTACTCCATCATTTACGGTATCGTTAACCCACTATTAATTATATGTTTAATTATCTAGGAATGTTTTGAATAAATAAAATTATTCTTAAAATTACATTAAATTTGTAAAAAAAAAACATTGATTAAACTTACTTTAAACGAATGAAGACGGTTTTCTTCCTTGTTCCTTCCATATTCTGCACTGATTGGAAATACATGTTAGATGGTGTTCTTAAAAAGGTTTACAAAGTAGGCTGTTACTATTTTCTGAATTCAAAACAACGTAATGTTTGGCAATATCTAGGACAGATAAAAATACAGTTACTAAAGAAACTGCTATCGAAAAATCATACAGTATCGAATTTCTTTAGTTGTTGCATTTTCTATGGTTCTCATCCATTCATTCACGCAGCACAATTTACTTTTAGATAAATGTAGTTCATTCTTGCTGTGATGTTACAAAAGTTGTTGCAAACCAGGACTAACTTGAACGTCGCTACTTTATCTGAAAACTGCAAAAAAAATCCTGTTGAATTTTGGCGTATTTTATGCACGAAAGCAAATTTTCTCTTAAATTGAAATGATTCACCCTGCTGAAAGTATTTTGTACGTGAACTTTTAAAAGAATTTCTTATCAGACAAGCAAAATAGAATTTTACATATTTTTCTGTGTGCTTTTTTCAATTTGAGATATTATTTTTTTCGGTATTTTGCCTTTCGCTCATTTCTTATATCTTTCGTTCTCCTTTTGTACATTATGGAGAACCGTGAAGATATATTCTCAGCGATACGCCCTGAAACGATTTTTCTTTTCATTAATGATTTGTATGAGCAATGTATAAAAACTCCTAGGACAGAATACATGCTGTATTTACTTTGTTCTTTTATTTCTGCTTTTATACGGTGTGAGAGGTTCTGGGTTTGAATCGAAGCACGGGCAATACTATTTGTTTCGTTTACTTAGGTTAAGTTTCGGCATCAGTCGTCATAAGATTTATTTTATTTTTCGCTCTTATGAAATTCTGAGAAGAAAAATGTGAAAGTTGCTACTATAATGTCAATTATATTTACCTTGTAATACAATAAAAGCATCGCATCTGAACTTTTAACGTATATTTAATCCGCAATCAGTGGAGCAAATTAAGAATATAAGAAAGATAGCTCCACTGATTGCGGCTTAAATATACGTCAAAAATTCAATTACGATGCTTTTATTTTAGCGGAAGGTAAATAGAATTGATAATATAGTAGCAAATTTCACAATTTTCTTCTCAGAATTTCATAAGAGCGAAAATTTAAGTAATTCAATTTGACGACTGATGCCGTCCATTACTAAGCCAAACATCATTATACCAAGGGACGTAAATAACACATTTAAATCAAAGTAAAAAAAGTGTTCCTTCTTTTAAAGCTATTAAATTATTTTTTAGAATAAAAAAATTGTATTTAAGTACTACTCAACAACCCTGTTTCTCTTTAAGATTTGTAATTACATGTACGAGACTTTTGTTGACGTGTATAAGTAATTTACTGTTTTCTAGAACTTAATCAGTAGCTTCATTTAATGAAACAATTATCTGAAAATTAACTTGTTGGAATATAAGTGATGTGTGTTTGACAGTGTCATAAGAAAATCAGTGCCTTTAAAAGTGTTTGTGTCAATAAGAAAATAATATAGATCCTAGTGTATATGATTCGGATCAAATTGTATAAATAATCATTGAAATTTGATCCAGTGGAACAGCTTTAACACATTTACAATCGGATTCAATTTAAGAGAAGTGATGTTCAATGCTTCATATTTGGTTTTAACACACTCGATACAAATCGAATTACCCGCGACCCGGAGCAATTAGTATTTTCTCGATGACTTTTAATAATGATATTAAACCGATTATCTTTCATGATTCATCCGGTTCGCGACTTATATCGTGAGCCGCTACTGTACCAGAAGCAATAGTAGTTAACGCGTATAGCAAAGCCGATTAAACTTGCCATTGTCCGTGAATCTGTATGAGCAACTCAATTAAATACAGGGCGTTCAAAAAATATGCAGTAAGTCCAGAAACAACCGCATAGTAAGAATACCTCGTGAATTCTGGGCTTAATTGGAGACAATTGGGGCAAAATGTTTTACGACACTTTTTTATGTGCACAATGCGGCAACACTGTACGGAGAAAGTCCTGTCCTCCTCTTGTGCTCAATGTCCGGGTACAATTTTACGTATGTTATGTCAAGTAAACATAGAATCATGTTTGGACTGTTCGAAATTTTATCGTGCATCCATAATATACAGATCAGAATAGCAGCAGTAAGATATGTAAAATATATGTGGTTCGCAAGAGGGGGCTAACTACAGCTCAGGATTCGCGCGGTGTGTTTATTGTGCTGTAGTTTCTGGATATCCTCTAAAGAAAAGCATTGCGCTTCAGTTGGTGTATGGCGTACTCATCCACTTGTCTATCCGTAATGGGCAAGAGACATAGCTGTAGCGTGTTTCATACGAGAAGGGGCGGAGCAAGGAAAATGGAGATCACAGGGTTATGACGTTACCAAACTGAAAAATCAAAATTTAATTTATATGCTAAAAAAATGTAAATATATATCAGACAAACATTGTATTCTAATGTTCTATTAGCAACGATTTCACTGAACACAACAGCGCTGCATTTTCCCCGCATTTTGGATCGGAACACAAGGTACACGTGAATATAATGAGACGGTAAATCCTGGACCCTCCTCCAAAAAAAAATTGATCCGCCCCTGTATACGTGTCATATACGTCGTCTATAAGTGGAGGGTAATTGCGAGGTGCTCCCGTTTCCTCATTTCCTCTCACTCTTTTGTACTTTCGCATACCCCACAGTGCTTTGTGTCGAGGTCCAGAGATGACAATCCTAATTTTTGTGGATGTTGTACTGTATCATGCCTAACCTTCCGTATAAACATAATAAATGGAGCAGCGACCATTTAGTGATCAGCCCGTCCCTCCTCCGGGCCTAGCTGTGAGACGAGTTTGACTCTCGGCGGGGTCGATCCGTGATATTTCAATCGTGGGTAACGTGGCGGACGTTTTCCGTTCACCAGCGGGTTTTAGCGGGGCATTCTAGATTCCCCCGCCCTTTTTCATTCAACAGTTTAATTTCATGGTTTTTTTTTTTTCATGATTAATCGGACACTTAAGGGCACCAGGGCACCCAGTCATTACTTTGTTCTTGTGGTGTGATACTCTGCCTTCGGAAACCTCGTCATATTTTATTTATTTTAACTCGATGGCTTAGCATTGCATTTGGACACTGGTTATATTTTGTTGAAATTATTGCTCAGTTAAACTATTGTCAGTGGCATTCTTAATATACTTAAATTACCTTTGCTGCAGCACCCATGAAGATGTAATAGAGTCAAAGTGAATGGTTTGTTTAAGGTAATGAAGTAATCTGTGATGTATCACAGGCATAATAGAACATGCGGAAAATCACGTGACTTAAACATTTATGCCTAACGAATACAAAAGTAAATTACTGCTTAAATAGAGCTATGCTAATTGAAGTAGGTCAGTACGTTTAGAAGCATAAGATAATTATTTTTCCGTCTCCCTCCCCGTCGTAATCTGAAGTGATAGCTGGTTTGAAACGAGCCTCATGACGTTTTATTTTCCTTTTAAATCTGACATGTCCAATGTTCTCGAAGGCAAAATATATGTATTCCAGTTGCACTACAAGCAACTATACAGCGGTCTGGGTGAAAGTCTGTTGGCTCGAAAATATCGTTGGTAGAAGATTTGTTACTAGAAGTTTTCGAACTCAGCTAGTTTCTATCGAGGAAACACATAATATGTTTGAACACGAAAGTTAAATATGATAGAAGGTTATTCGATGAAGGTATATATATGTCTTCAACGTACGCTTAACCTGATCGTGGCGGTAATTCATAAATTAATATATTCTACAAAATGTTTCACTCTATTTCTTAAACTTTGTAAAACTTCACCGTGTACAAATATTTGTTCCAAAGTTTTCCTTTCTTGGGCCGGTATTTCCTAAATAGTAGGTTCTAAATAAGGGCTACTATCTCAGGCGCTAGAAAAGTAACGGCCGAGAATTAACACGCAACCGTATCCCTAAACTTCTTGAGATGGTATAGAATAAGTCACGGCTTATTATTTGCAGCCCGTGCAAGGATATAAACAAATGAAGGCGACGGTGAGCAGTGTTTTTTTATAGCACTATAAGCAGTGATTGTTAATAGCTGTTTAACAAAACACGTTTATTTTTTACGTTTGTTTAAACTTGAAGTAATTAATAATAAATACAGTAATATAGATTACAAATGATATAATATAACATTTGGAATTTCAGTACTTAAAATAAAATGACCATCTCTTAAGCAAAGTAAAAAAAAAAGTTCACTATTTGAAGTAGCTGTCTGAGTGGACGTCATTTGCGCGTTCCAGGTCTTGAAATGCTGATTCTGTAAGGACGAGACAGCATGCGAATCACGAATTTCTAGGGACCCTTGTTTTTCACGAAAAGAATTTTGCCGCACTTTGTTTCAGTGCCTTACGTGCACATCTGCAGTTCTCCTTCATGGTTATTGGCAGCGTGTCTAAGTGTATTATTTGACTGAGCCAATTACAGTAACGTTCCTGCAACGACACACATCTGTGATTCGCCGGTAGAATTCCAAGGCTCCTGAGAGTTAAAATATCCAATCACTTACCACGAAGCAGAACTGCAGATGTGCACGTAAGGTACCGAAACGAAGTGAGGCAAATTTCTTTTCGCGAAAAAAAAAAAAAAAAAAAAAAAAAAAAAAAAAAAAAAAAAAAAAAAAAAAAAAAA